>CM065708.1:34173079-34186942 GCA_017654935.2 Phymorhynchus buccinoides
GGTTTTCCGTACGGAACTTACGCGTCTAATATGAACCCGGCTTTGGTCTTTAAACTTTACTTGCAATCCTTCTAAATACTTATACGAAATAGATACCCTTTTCAACTCAAGACAACAAACTGATGAGTCTCTTTATATCACCAGAATGTCGAATTTTCCTGCCTGCTTTTCGTCATATTATGTTAAAATCTAAATGTTCACAATAACGAAACTGTCCCCAAAATGTCATCAGCATTTAGTAGCAATATAGTCAATAATCATACTAAAACACGTAACGGCTGCAGTTGTTGGCTAAAAGTAGACCCCAACACGTAGGCCTACGTTCACCCCCCTAAACAAAAAAACCCACCACAGTTAAATATTTACGTCCTCTCGGCCGAAGGCATACGGGACTTTAATATTAATTTAGATATTGGGGGACAATGGGGGGGGGGGGGGGGGGGGGGGGGGGAGAGAAAAAAACTAGTTTTTCTTGTAGTACAGCTATGTTATCTATATATACAACAACAACAAATCTGATTTGATGCACTGATCTTTACTACTACGTACAACAACACAATATCTGACCAACGAATCGCGAAGAAAAGTACACAGGAGGGAGAGGAAGGAAATGTATTGAACAAACCTTTGTGAGTGGTGGTGGTGGTGGTGGGGGTGGGGATGTGCGCGTGGTATGTGGGGTGGGGGGTTGGGGGGGGGGGTAGGGTTACACGTCAGTTTTGTCCACGTTGTCGTGAGGGTGGGTTGATGGAGGGTGTGTGGTGTGATGAAAACAAGAGGGGGGTGGGGTGGGGTGGGGGGTGTGTGTAACACCTTGTACACTCGTTCATTGATCTTTCTCTCTTCCTACCCCACACCCACCTTAGCCCCTTCTTCTCCTTTTCTTTTCCCTGATCTAAAAGAGCGAGGGGGGGGGGAAGTACTATGGAATGGAACACTGTCTGTCTGTCTGTCTGGTCTCTCTCTCTCTCTCTCTCTCTCTTCCTCTCTGTCTCTCTCTCTCTCTCTATCTCTCTCTCTCTCTCTCTGTCCTCTCTCTCTCTCTCTCTCTCTCTCTCTCTCTCTCTCTCTCTCTCTCTCTCTCTCTCTCTCTCTCTATCTCTCTCTCTCTCTGGGTCTCTCTCGTCTCTAATCATATCATACAGATGCTAACACAAAGGTAGCAAAGCAGGTGATATTATAATACAAACATTGGTTGAAATATGGATAAGTATGATTAGAGTTGATTTTGCCACATGTTTGTGCACTTCTCTCTCAATTTGTGAATGTTAAAGATGAGTGTGAAAAGGAGGATTGGGTTTTATTTTCACGTGTGTAGGGGAAGACGGGGTAAAAAGCGCATGGGCGGGTAAGAAGCCCACCCCAATTACAGAAAATTTCAGTCAAATTTGCGCATGAGACGAATGCTAGACATTAACGCTCGTCTCATGGGTAAAATGAGACTGAAATGTGCTTCATTTCATGAGATAATTGGGGTGGGCTTCTTACCCCCCAATGCGGCGCTTTTTACTTTCCAATTTTGTTAATGTTAAAAATGAGTATAATCAATATTAGGTTTGATTTTGTTATTGTTGTGCTACTATATAGGGTTGTTTTTTTGCATTCTTTATATTGCTTTGTCTGTGCTTATTTTCATTTTCCATTTCTACTTTTATATTTGTAATTTTTTTTTCCAGAGGGCTGGATGTAAAAAAGCATTGTTATTGCTTACTCTATTACACTCTTTAAATAAAATTCATTCATTCTCTCTCTGTGTCTCTGTCTCTGTCTCTGTCTCTCGTCTCTCTCTCTCTCTCTCATCTTCACGTCCTGTGGTCTCGCTGCATTTGTTTGCATTGTTATATAATGTATATTTCTTTTATGCATGCTTCAACATATCTGTTGCGTATGTGCATGTATGCTCGCGTGTTGCGTGGCGTGTGCCGTCTGTGCGCGTGTGCGTGCGGGCTGTGGTCGCCGTGTATGGTTACACGCATGTATGCACGCGCGCAAATATTAAAAATTATATGTATCAAGGACAGATTGGAAGACTAGGCGTTGACTAAAATCTTTATCCTTGGAAAATAAAGTTTTCAAATTCTCTCTCTCTCTCTCTCTCCCTCTCTTGTTGTTGTCCTTCCTTCTCATCTCTATCTCCTTCCTTTACTCCTTCTCCCTCCGCTTTCCGTTTATGTCTTTGCTGTCTCCCTCTACCATTTCTTTCTCTACACCCCCCCCCCCTCTCATTCCTTTCTTCTTTACTCCCCCTCCCCCCCCTATTCTTCTTAGTTGGACTTTCGTCATGTCTTGTTTTTGTTCCTAGGCTACTCACTTATTCTTCGGTCCCCTCCACATCTCCATTTCTTAAGTATTTATGAATAATGCTGAGTTTATTATGTGTCTGTTTATATTGATAATTTGCCTTCTTTGATGATAATGTGTGTTCTTTTTTCTTTGCTTTGCATGCCTTTCTTATTTACTGAATTTTTTGCTTTGATTTTGTTTTCCTTTTTTTTTTTGTGAGGACTGGATGAAAAAAGTAATGTATACTTACTCTATTATCCTCAGAAAATAAAATTTATTCATTCATTCCTTCTCTCTCTCTCGCGCGCGCGCGCGTGTGCGTGTGGTTGTGTGTGTGGTGTAGTGTGTGTGTGTGTATGTGTGTGTGTGTGTGCGTTCTTTTAAGGATGATAATGAACACATTATTTTGAAGCACCGAAAAGTTAATGGTCCTTACCTTGGTTGTTTTTGTTTTTGTTTTTGATGATGAACACATGAGTTACATACACACCACACACGTGCACGCACGCATCCACACACACGGTTGTTTTTGTTTTTGTTTTTCAATACTCCACGCGCGAGCGCACGCACACACGCACACCACTACGCGCACACACACACTACGCACACACACACACACACATACTCCGCGCGGAGCGCACGGCACACCGCACAACGCCCACGCACACAACCACGCACTCACACGCACACCACACGCCACACGCACACACACTTTGGGGTTTTTTCGTGTGTGAGTTAACACAACACACATAACACATGCACAACACCAGGCACCACCCACACACACACACTACAACAGCTGGCGTCTCGTGGCTAGCGCTAGGCCTATACTTGTTACTAGCAAGCGATTTGGAAAATGCGCAGTTCATTTTTTGGTGCGTCATTTTTGCTGAAAAAAAAGTCTGCAAGGTTTAAAAAAACAGAGAAAAAATGGGAGTTCCTCGCGATTGTTAATGGGTGCAAGGGTTTGGTGCATCTCTGTCTGTCTGTCTGTCCTCTCCTCTCTCTCTCTCTCTCTATGCGCCGGAGTGTGTGTCTAGAATATGGTGTGTGTGTGTGTTTATATATATATATATATATATATTAATATATACTATATATATATATATATAGTATTATATAGTAATATATATATAGATATATATATATATATATATATATATATATATATATATATATATATATATATATATATATATATATATATATATAACACACAACAACACATATATCTAGAACACACACTCACGGGGGGCGCAATAGAGAGAGAGAGAGAGAGAGAGACAGACAGACAGACAGAGATGCCAAACTATTACACCCATACAATCGAGAGACACTCCTTTTTTTCTCTGTTTTTAACTGCATTGACTTTTCAGCCCAAATGACGCACCAAAAATGAACTGCGCATTTCATATCGCTTGCTTAGTAACTAAGTATAGGCTAGCTGCCAGCCACGAGACCCAGCTGGTGTCGTGTGTGTGTGTTTGTGTGGCATGTTATGTTTTGCATAGTGTATGTGGTTTGTGTGTGTACTCACCACGAAAAAACCCCAAAGTGTGTGTGCGTGTGCGCGTGTGTGTGTGCGTGTGCGTGCGTGTGTGTGTGCGTGGCGTGTGCGTGTGTGCGTCGCTCGCGCGTGAGTATGTGTGGTGTGTGTGTGTTGCGTGTGTGTGTGTGCGCCGTATGTGTGGTGGTGTGTTGATGTACTCACAGTTCATCAGAAAAACAAAACAGAAAACAACCAGGTAGGACCATTAACTTTTCGGTGCTTCAAATAATGTGTTCATTACAGCCTTAAAAGAACCACACACACACACACATACACACCACACCACCACACACACACACACACACACACCACACACACACACAACCACACCACACACACACACACACCACACACACACACACACACACACACACCCACACACGCGCGCGCAGCAGAGAGATGATGAATGAATAACTTTTATTTTCTGAGGAAATAGAGTAAGTAAAATACTTTTTTTCATCATCTCACAAACAAAAATGAAAACAAAAACAAAGCAAAGGAATTCAATAAATAAGAAGGCATGCAAAGCAAGAAAACGAACACACATTATCATCAAAGCAGGCACATTGTCATATAGCAGACACATAATAATTCAGCTTATTCCATACATACTTAAGAATGGGATGTGGATGGACCGAAATAATTGAGTATCTAGGAACAAAACAACATGAAGTAAGAAAAATAAGAGAATAGGAGGGGAGGCGGAGTAAAGAAGAAAGTAATGAAGCGTGGGGGTTTAGAGAAAGAAATGATAGAGCGAGAACAGCAAAGACATAACGAAAGCTGAGGAAGAAGGAGTAAAGAAGGAGAGAGAGATGGAAGAGGACAAACGAGAGGAGAGAATTTGAAAACTTATTTTCAGGATAAAGATTTAGGCACGCCTGTCCTTCCTCTGTCCTTGATACATATATTTTTAATATTTGCCGCGCGTGCATACATGCGTGGTAACCATACACGCACACCTCCCCCCCCCCCGCACGCAACACGCGCACAGACGCACACGCATACATGCACATACGCGCACTCGTATGTTGAGCATGCATAAAAGCAATGTACATTAATAACGGCAAACAAATCAGCGAGACACAGAGGAAGAGATACACTAGAGACAGAGACAGAGAAGACAAGAGAGAGAATGATGAATTTATTTTAGAGGGTATAGAGTAGTAATGACATGCCTTTTTTACATCCAACCTTCTGGACAAAATACATATATAAAAGTAGAACATGAAATGAAAATACGCACAGACAAAGCAATTAATCATGCAAAAATTAACATACTCTATATTGACAACACATCATAACAGATCAATCCTAATATTGCTTATACTCATCTTTAACATTAAAAAACATTGAAAGTAAAACTCATACACACGGACAAACAAAATAAAACCCAATCTCCTCGTCCCTCATCTTTAACATTCACAAATTGAGAGAGAAGTGCACAAGCATTGACAAAATCACTCCTAATCATACTTATCCTATTTTCAACCAATGTTTGTTTATAATTCACCTGCTTTGCTACTTTTTGTGTTCGCATCTGGTAGATTAGAGGAGAGAGAGAGAGAGAGAGAGAGAGAGAGAGAGAGAGAGAGAGAGAGAGAGAGAGAGAGAGAGAGAGACATGAGCGAGAGATGAAAACAAGAGAGAGAGAGAGAGAGATAGAGAGAGAGATACAGACAGACAGACAGTTGTTCCCATTCCATGGTACCACCCCCCCCCCTCCCCTCGTTTCTTTAGACCAGGGACAGAAAAGGGGAAGGAGGCTAAGGTGGGTTGTGGGGTTAGTAAGAAGAAAGATCATGAACGAGTGTAACAGGTGTTACAAAAAAACGAACAAAAAAAAAAAACACCGCAAAAAACACCCCCGCCCCAGCCCCACCCCCTCTGTTTTCATCACACATACACACACCCTCCATCCCCACCCTCACAACAAACGTGGACAAACGGACGTGTACCTACACCACCCCAGCCCCCCCCCACCCCACATACACGCGCACATCCCACCCCCACCCCCACCACCACCACCACCCACAAAGGTTTTGTTCAATACATTCCTTCCTCGCACTCCTGTGTACTTTTCTTCGCGATTCGTGGTCATGATATTGTGTTTGTTGTACGTAGTAGTATAAAGATCATGCATCATTCCAGATTTTGTTGTTGTTGTATATATAAATAACATAACTGTACCTAAGAAAAACTATTTTTTTCTTTCCTTCTCTCTTTTTTTCTCCCTTTCTTCTCCCTCTCTCATGGAGCCGAGCCCCCCACCCCCCCCCCTTGTCCCCAATAATCTAAATTAGATTAAGTCGTATGCTTCGCCAAGAGACGTAATCTTTACCTGTGTGGGTTTTTTTTGTTTGGGTGAACGTAGGCCTACGTGTTGGGTCCTAATTTTAGCCAACAACTGCAGCGTTTACGTGTTTTAGTATTATTATTGACTATATTGCTACTAATCTGATGACATTTTGGACAGTTTTTCGTTATTGTGAACATTTAGATTTTACATAATATGACGAAAAGCAGGCAGGAAAAATTCGAATTCTGGTGATATAAAGAGCTCTCATTTTGTTGTCGTGAGTTGAAAAGGTATCTATTCGTATAAGTATTTAGAATGATTGCAAGTAAAGTTTAAAGAACAAGGCCGGGTTCATATTAGACGCGTAAGTTCCGTACGGAAACCCTAAATAAGTGGAAGAAAGAAGGATACACGTTTACACATATAGGGAATTCGGAACCGTGCGCAATCTTTTCCTTCTTTTTTTCAACTTATTTATGGTTTGCGCACGGGTTTCGCCATGGAATATCCGCTTATGTGTGTCACGGCTCACACAACGAGATACGGAGTATAAGGGACGACATTAATTTACATGACAAAAATCAACACGAACTCCTTAATTAAGGTGGTTTACATATCTGCAAATTTGATCAAATTTTTCTTAACAGTTTTTTGTGGGTTTTTTTCTGTTTAGAAAATTGATACACCAGATATACAGACAGATCCATACAATACCACCCCCATCTCTGTCCTGGCGGGTACAGATAAGCATACAAAGAACTAGCAATTGTAAAGAGTAGCCATCAACCAACCCACTACAAACATCCTTCAGGGTTTGAAACCCGGCGAGCAGATCCGTAGGTACTCAGGCATAGCAGCCCCTGTAACTACTGACACTCTCGTGTTTTTATAATCCCAACCCCTACAACATTCCTTCAGGGTTTGGAAACCCGGCGAGCATATCCCGAGGTACTCAGCAATAGCAGGTCTGGAACTACTGACACTCTCGTGTTTTATAATTGTATTGTTTTTTTATTCGTGGACTGACTGATTGAGACGAACTTGGCAGCAGCAGCAGCAGCAAGAGTCGTTCTCAGTGTGTCTGGGACTATGCCTTCTTCTAGTATTCTCCTGTTCTGTCCATTTTTGGTCAGTGTCCAAACCACGTTGGACGGTACGTTCTCTATAATTCGATGGCTTAGAGTATTATTATTAGACTTATTATTGATGTTTTAGTATTGCCAAACTAAGAACTTGTATTAAAAAGACTGCAGTGAATGTAACGTGGATTATGCTTTTTTATATTTTGCAGTCCTCTTTTTGATCAGTTTTAGTTTTTCACATAGGTTTAATAATACGTCAAGGTTTTTACTTCCAAGCCATCGTATTCTTCTTCTTTTTTTAATTAAATTTGTTGTTAACAGCATTTTTTAATTTTCTTGTTTATGATGCAAGATATTGATTTTTGTGTGTCTGTCTGCTGTCTGTCTGTCTGTCCTGTCTGTCTGTCTGTCGTGTCTGTCTGTCTCTCTCTCTCTCTCTCTCTCTCTCCTCTCTCTCTCTCATCTCTCTAGAGAAGCCTCTCTCTCTCTCATCATCATAACAACAGCTGTGGTGGTGTCGGTGTTCGATACTCGGTTTGAAGTTTCCGACATTTTACTCTATTCTTACCTTCGATTTTCTGTTTGAAAAGTGCTTGCCCCTCATTCATGGATGTTCGCATTAGCCAAAGGACACAGTTCGCGGTTGCGCGAGTGCCTTTCATTAAATGGTAGGACAACGCCTTGTGTGTCCTAACTTTTTATGGGGGACAATCCAGTTTTGTGGTAAAGGACACATCTTGTTTTCTCCTGAATCGTCTCTTATGATGGCACGTTCGTTACCCCTCTCTCTCTATCTCTCTCTCTCTCCTCTCTCTCTCTCTTCTCGTCTTCTCTGTCTCTCTCTCTCTCTCTCTCTCTCTCTCTCTCTCTGTCTCTCTCTCTCTCTCTCT
The DNA here is from genome assembly GCA_017654935.2 of Phymorhynchus buccinoides. Lineage (NCBI taxonomy): Eukaryota > Metazoa > Mollusca > Gastropoda > Neogastropoda > Raphitomidae > Phymorhynchus > Phymorhynchus buccinoides. The sequence continues at coordinate 34,181,183 of CM065708.1, forward strand.
CTTTCTGCTCTCTCTCTCTCTCTCTCTCTCTGCTCGCTCCTCTCTCTCTCTCTCTCTCCTCTTCTCTGTGGTCTGTCTGTTTGGCTCTCTCTCTCTCTCTCTCGCTCGCTCGCTCTCTCTCTCTCACTCTCTCCACTCACTCTCCTCTGTGTGGTCCTATCCTCCTCTGTGTGTGTTTGTGTTTTGTGTGTGTGTGTGTTTGTGTGGTGTGTGTGGTGTGTGCGTGCGGTGCGGTGTGCGTGCGTGTGTGTTGTGTGTGTGTGTGTGTGTGTGTTTGTGTGTGTGTGTGTTTGGTGCGCCCATCCGCGTGCAGTGTATTGTTGTTGTTGTTTGCTGCTGCTTGCGTTGTGGTCATTGTTTGTTTCGTTGTTTGTTTTTTTTCAGTGCAGCACAAGAGAATGTTGACCTTCTTAAGCAACCCAGCCGACGCCATTGAACACACGAAGGTGATTACGTCACAGACTCTTGTGAACCCAATGCTTAGTCTTCTTGTTGTTGTCTTGTTCTTTTTCTTCTTGTTCTTGTTGTTGTTCTTCTTTTTCTTGTGTGTTGTTGCTGTTCTTCTTCTTCTCTTCTCTTCTTCTTGCTTCTTCTTCTTCTTCTTCTTCTTCTTCTTCTTCTTCTTCGTCTTCTTCTTCTTCTTCTTCTTCTTCTTCTTCTTCTCTACAATTAAAAGACATATTCTCGATTTTGTTTGTTGTTTGTTGTTTTTGTTTTATTGTGTCATTGTTGTTGTTGTTTCAGTGCCAGCACAAGAGAATGTTGACCGCGTTTAACACCACTGACTCCATTGAAACACAACGAAGGGAATACGTCAAGACTCTGACTCCAATGCTTAGTCTTCTTCTTCTTGTTGTTGCAATTGTTGTTGTTGTTCTTTATCTTCTTGTTTCTTGTCTTTTTTCTTGTCGTTGTTGTTGTTGCTTTGTTTGTCGTTTTTGTTGTTTGTTGCTGCTGTTGTTGTTTTTGTTGTTCTTCTCTTCTTATTGTTCTTGTTTCTTCGTCTAGATTCTTCTTCAACGTTCCCATGCCATATGGCCATAACGGGTAAGATACGTATGTGTCTGGTGTTTCAGTTTCTCACTGGTCTCCCCTGCTGCATTCAACCGACACATTCGATTTCGGGGTAGCTCAAAGAGTAACATTAATGTGTCAGAACAGTTTGTTTGTTATTGTTGTCATTGTTGTTGTCATTGGTTGTTTGTTTTCATGCCAGCCACAAGCGAAATGTTGAACCTTCTTAACAACCCAGCTGACGCCATTGAACACACGAGGTGATTTCCGTCACGACTCTGATCCATGCCTTCGTCTTCAGCTTCTGTTGTTGGCTGTTGTTGTTTGTTGTCCTTTTTCTTCTTGTTTCTGTTTCTAGTGTTGTCGTTGTTGTTTCTTTTTTCCTTCTTCTGGTCGTTTTCTTTTTGTTGTTGTTGTTTTTGTTGTTGTTGTTGTTGTTGTTGTTGGTGTTGTTGGTGTTGTTGTTGGTTCTGCTTCTTCTTCTGCTTTCTTCTTCTTCTTCTTCTTCTTCTTCTTCTTTCTTCTTCTTCTTCTTCTTCGTCATCTTATTCTTGTTCTTGTTTCTTCTTCTTCTCATCATCTTCTTCTTCTTCTTCTTTCTTCTCTTCTTCTTCTTCTTCTTCTTTAGGAGACGAGATTCTTCTTGACTTTCCAGGCCATATTGCCCTAACGGTAGATACGTGTGTGTTCTGGTTATTCGTTTTCACTGTTCTCCCTGCTGCATTCATCGACACATCCGATTACGTTTGAACTCAAAGGGTAAAAAATTATGTAGAAGACTTTTTGGAGAGAAAAAAAGGCAGTACCGATGGGCCAATAAGATTGATAAATGCTAGGCGATAGTAAGCAAGGAAAGGCAGAGTCAAAGGATTGACAGATCAGACAAAGCCTGCTTATTGCACGGAACTTCGCAAGAAGGTTGGGAACGATTTGTACTAATACCCTTCAGTAATCACTCGTGGGCTGACCTAAGAACGTTACTAAGTAGAATTTAATTAAGGTTAGCTCCTTCAATGTAATCCATTTTTATTCCCTTTTAATAACTTGGTTTTACGTCAAACTACCCAAATTTTGACAAAACTACGCCTTTCTTACGCAACTTTCTTGCAAATGGCTCCTTCCTAGAGTTCTCTCATTCAGGGATTCAAATGGCTCCTTCCTAGAGTCTCTCATTCAGGGAATTCAAATGGCTTCCTTCCTAGAGTCTTTCTCATTCCAGGGAATTCGAATGGCTCCATTCCTAGAGTCTCTCATTTCCAGGGAATTCAAATGGCTCCTTCCTAGAGTCTCTCTTTCGCAGAATTTCAAATGCTCCCTTCTAGAGTCCTCTCATTCAGGGATTCAACATGCTCCTTCCTAGAGTCCTCTCATTCCGGGAATTCAAATGGCTCCTTCGCTAGAGTCTCTCTTCCAGCAATTCAAATGGCTCCTGCCTAGAGTCTCTCTTCCAGGGATTCAAATGGCTCCTTCCTATAGTCTCTCATTCCAGGGAATTCAAATGCTTCTTCCTATAGTCTCTCATTCCAGGGAATTCAATGGCTCCTTCCTAGGCCTCTCATTTCCAGGGAATTCATGGCTCCTGCTAGATCTCTCATTCCCATGGGGTGGAGGGGAGGGGATTCAAATGGCTCCTTCCTATAGGTCTCTTCTCATTCCAGGATTCCAAATGGCTCCTTCCTAGTCTCTCATTCCAGGGAATTCAAATGGCTCCTTCCTAGAGTCTCCATTCCAGGGATTCAATTGGCTCTTCCTAGAGTCCTCTCATTCCAGGGATTCAAAGGTCTCCTCCTAGGTCTCTCATTCCAGGGAAATTCATGGCCCTTCCTATCTCTCTCATTCCAGGGAATTCAATGGCTCCTTCGAGTCTCTCATTCCAGGGATTCAAATGGCTCCCTTCCTAGAGTCTCTCATTCCAGGGAATTCAATGGCTCCTTCCTAGATCTCTCATTCCAGGTAATTCAAATGGCTCCCTTCCTAGAGTCTATCATTCCAGGGAGTTCAATGGCTCCTTCCTAGAGTCTCTCATTCCAGGATTCATGCCAATTAGTGTTTTTTTCACCATTCATTTTAACTCCCCCCAAATTCAGGAGCCAAGTAAGCCCAAGTTTCGGCTCTAAAAACCCCACCAAAATAACCGAAAGCCACAAATTCGCCACTCCAAAAACCGGGGAAGGAAGCCACAAAATTTCGCCACTCCAAACCGAAGCCACAAAATTCGCCACTCCAAAAACGAAGCCACAAAATTCGCACTCCAAAACGGAGCCGCAAGTTTATGAACACCAAAAACACGGATTTCTGCGTAAGCCGGAAAATTGCACCCGGGGGGTACAATATCATAAAAGACACATTCTCGATTTGATTGTTTGTTTTTTGTTTTTATTGTTGTTATTGTTGTCATGTTTTGTTTTTCAGTGCCAGCACAAGATAGTTGACCTTCCCTTACAACCAGCTGCTCCATAACACACGAAGGTGATTACGTCACAGACTCTGACCCAATTGCTTAGTCACTTCATCTTGTTGTTTTTGCACTGGTTGTTTGTTGTTTGTTCCTTTTTCTTCCTTGTCTGTTTCTTAGGTTGTTGTCGTGGTGTTATTTTTTCTTTTTGTAACTTTTCTTGTTGTTGTTGTTGTTGTTTGTTGTTGTTGTTGTTTTGTTGGTTGTTGTTGTTGTTGTTCTTCTTCTTCTTCTTCTTCTTCTTCTTCATTCTTCTTCTTCTTCTTCTTCTTCTTCTAGATTCTTCTTCAACGGTCCATGCCATATGGCCATAACGGGTAAGATACCGTATGTGTCCTGGTTTTCAGTTCTCACTGGTATCCCTCTGCATTCAACCGACACATTCCGATTTCGGGGGGGTAGCTCAAAGAGTAACATTATGTGGCAGTACAGTTTGTTTTGATTATTGTTGTCATTGGGGGAGGGGGGGTGGGGGGTTTTCAGTGGCCAGCACAAGAGAATGTTGACCTCATTACAACCAGCTTGACGCCATTTGAAACACACGAAAGGTGAATACGTCACAGACTCTGATCAATGCTTCGTCTTCTTCTTGTTGTTGTTGCTGTTGTTTGTTGTTGTCCTTTTTCTTCTGTTCTTTTTCTAGTTGTTGCGTTGTTGGTTCTTTTTCTTGTTGTCCGTTGTTGTTCCTTTTCTTGTTGTTGTTGTCGTTGTCCTTTCTTCTTGTTAATTGTTTCTGCTTCTTCTGCTGCTGCTGCTGTTGTTGTTTGTTTTGTTGCTGGCTGTTGTTGTTTTTGTTTTTGTTTTTTTCTTGTTCTTGGTTGGTTTGTGTTGTTGTTTGTCTTTGTTGTCCTTTTTCTTGTTGTTGTTGTTGTCGTTGTTTTCCTTTTTCTTGTTGTTTGTTGTTTGTTCTTCTTCTACTCCTTTCTTCTTGTCTGCTGCTGCTTTTGTTGTTGTTGTTGTCTCGTTGTCGTTGTTTGTCCTTTTTCTTGTTGTTGTTGTTGTCTTCTTCTACTTATTCTTCTTGCTGCTCGGCTGCTTGTGTTGTTTGTTGGTTGTTTGTGTTATTTTCTTGTTGTTGTTGTTGTTTTGGTTGTGTTTGTTGTCCTTGTTTCTTGCTGTTGTTGTTGTTGTTCTTCTTCTTCTTCTTCTTCTTGCTGCTCTGTTGTTGGTGTTTTGGGGTTTTTGTTGTTGTTTTAGTTTGTTGTTGTTGTTTTTTTCTTGTTGTTCTTCTTCGTCTAGATTCTTCTTCAACGTTCCCAGGCATATGGCCCATAACGGATAGATACGCATGTGTCTGGTTTTTTAGTTTTTCACTGGCTCCCTGCTGCATTGAACCGACACATCCGTTTCGGTTGAGTTCAAAAGATAAACATTTGTAGAAGACCGTTTTGAAAAAAAAAACCAGGAGAATGGCTAACACTGAGAAATATAGACGATAGAACCAAGAAAATGCAGAGTCCAAGAGAGTGGCCAGATCATGAGCTGCTAGCACCTTTCCGAATGTGGGGAACTGTTTATTTCGAAAAAATCTTCAGTGTCCACACTGGCTGACCTAACACAAATGACAGCAACATAAGTAGAATTTAAATATGAGTTATTAGTTCCTTAAAAAACCCCACAATATTATGTGCTTTGATACCTGGTTTTACGTCAAACACTACGCAGCTCGCACAAAATACGCTCTTGATTACGAACTTTTGCATGGCTCATTCTGAAAATCGTCTCGGGGGGGGGGGGGGGGGGGTCTCTGAGTCTCTCATTCTAGGAATTCGAACCCATTCGTTTGTGACACTATTAACTCCAAATCAGAAACCAAGAAGCCACAAGATTCGGCTCTACAAAAAAAACCCGAAGCCACAAATTCGTGCCAATCCAAACCGGAGCCGCAAGTTTCTGACGACAACCCCGGATTCCTTCGTTTGCCGTAAAATCAGCACCCTATCAATAAAACAGGGGACACGTTCTCGATTTTTTTTGGTTGTTTATTTTGCAACCTTTAGGGCTGATGTTGTTGTTGTTGTTGTTGTTGTTGTACCTGGCTGAAAAGACTCGAGGGATCATCCCAACAAGCACTTGAACATTATGGACAAATGCACCAACTAGACGAAGGGATGAGAACATTAACGTGTGCGGAGCGTTTTTTTATTACCCCGCACGTGAGCACCACACTCCGGCGATCTTCGGCGGATTTTGGAGGACTGACATGTTATGCGAGAGCTTCCATGGCTAAAGGCAATCCCGCATAGTTTGCAGAGCATAACACATTTTGACGAAGCCTTGGTGTTCTAGCT
>CM065708.1:34187442-34189942 GCA_017654935.2 Phymorhynchus buccinoides
GACGCTCTGATGATTAGTGATTATGATGATGATGATGAACCTATGATGATGATGACGACAATGTTGATGACGATGAAGATGATGATGATGATGATGATGACGACAGCTCTGATGATTATGATGATGATGATGATTGATGATGAATATGATGACGATGATGATGACCGCTCTGATATAGATGATGTATGATGATGACGACACTTTTTATGATGATGATGATGATGATGACGTTCTTGTTTTGTCCGTCAGGGTGCCATGCATCAGATGATTGATCTGTTTGCCATTCCTGAGATCTCCCTCATTGCACAAATCACTGAGGTAGGGTTGAAAGAGACAGGGAGAGACAGAGAGAGATTAACACAAGCAGAGATAAACTAAGAGAGAGAGAGAGAGAGAGAAGAGAGAGAGAGAGAGAGAGAGAGAGATAGAGAGAGAGAGAGAGAGAGAAAAGAAAAAATGAAGAGAGAGATGAGAGAGAGAGAGCAGAGATACTGAACAAAATGAAGAGATAGACTAAAGAGAGAGAGAGAGATATATGAAAAAATGAAGAGATTTGACTAGAGAAGAGAGAGAGAGAGAGAGAGAGAGAGAGAGAGAGGAGAGAGAGAGAGAGATAGAGATAGATGAAAAAATTAGAGATGACTAAAGAGAGAGAGAGAGAGAGAGAGAGATGAAAAAATGAAGAGATAGATGAGAGAGAGAGAGAGAGAGAGAAATAAGGAAAAATGAAGAGATAGACTAGAGAGAGAGAGAGAAAGAGAGAGAGAGAGAGATATGAAAAAATGAAGAGATAGACTAGAGAGAGAGAGAGAGAGATGAATGAATTAATTTATGAATGAATGAAATAAGTGAATTTCATTTATAGAGGGTAATAGAGTAAGCAATAACATGCTTTTTTTAGCATACAGTGTGGGGCAGGATAAACATTCCCTAATCAGACGAAGTATCATTCTGCATGCGCGTGGCGAACACATAGGTCGAAGTGTATGTGCCAGAGGTTCCGTTAGACCGGCATATGCCGGTTTTTACCGATATTTTTTGGTCTAGTACCCGATAAAAATTAATGTCATCGGTATCGCGTACCGGTACCTGAGAATTTCTTTCGAGCTGGTAAGGAAAGACCCTGCGTCACACACCTATGTCAGGCAGGAGATGCGCGATAAAAGTTTTGCGTCATGCTTACATAAATAGCAAGGTTGTGTTCCCACTTGTGGGCTTCCCGCTCTCTGCTCTCCGGTTTCTTATCTGTATGCCCCCCTCTGACGTCTTTCTGTCGTTCTGTTTGTCTGATGATGACGACAACATCACAAAAGTGATGTAACTTGGTCTTAAAAGGCAACATACAATGACGCATTACGATCGCATAGATCTATGTACAGATATTTTCTGCACAGCGAAGTTTGATTGCACCGGCTGTGTGATGGCCAGTACCGGAATATTTTCCTGTTGCCGGTACTGTCCACCGCAACTTTTGGTAGGCTAGCGGAACCTCTGATGTGCATGATTTTGTGTGACCTAAGTAAAGTTCTTTTTCTGATTGATTGGTTGTGGATGTGTCTGTCTGTCTGTCTGTCTGTCTTGTATATTTTCAGTTTTTTCAACCAGAACGGCATAGCCTACGATCCGGAGTATGTTTTCTACGATATCAGAGTGAGTAAGAACTTTAAAAAAAAAATGTTTTTGCTTTTTTGCTTGTAAAGTGCACATTTGTTTCTGTTGCTTTGTTTTTTGTCGCTTGCTCGCTGAAACAATGTCTTGTTGTAACGAGCGCGGATGCGTCATGCTGCCGTTATGCGCCTAACTAAGAAATAGTTAGGCCCAGCATGTCCGTCTTCGGCTGGAGGAAAACTCTTTTGTAACAGTTCCTGGAACAAAGGGCAGGAGGTAGGGGGGGGGGGGGGGGGGGGGGGGTGGGTTTCTTCGTTCGGATGCTTATTAAGGATTTTGAAGCATTTTAACGTGAGTATTCGTCGTATCGGCGACTTGTTAATACTTTCGATGTTGTGACTCACTACTGTACTGAGTACTACGGCAATCGTTGCCTCTCTTCTCACGATTTTGTTCACTAATAGAGCGCCCACGTTTATTAGGCGCATAGGTCGAAATTGGAGAAAAAAATATTGCCTTATCTTTTTAAGCCCCTTATAGCCTGATTCCGCCCATGACATCCATTGCTTTCTCCTACCAAGCCGTCTAAAACCGCCCCCGTACACCCACTTCGTTATGTATTTTGGAGTTAAAATTGCAATATCAAAAAATCAAAAATATCACATAACAAAAAAAAAATTGCAAGTTAAACATTCTTCATATATACACACACCCTGAACAGTAGTTATTTTTTAATATATTTTTAAGCAAAGTACCCCATTTGGGGCCCAGTTTACCAACATTAATTTGGTGGTTACAGGGAGTAGAGTCATCATTTTAATCGGGGTTACAAGTGTTAAAATCCGAAAATGACGGTAGTTATCACAAAGGAGAACCCGGCTATGCTGACTCT
>CM065708.1:34197442-34204942 GCA_017654935.2 Phymorhynchus buccinoides
TGGCACAGAGGTAACGTGTTCGCCTCGTGTCAAGTAAATCCCGAGTTCGAACCTGGGTACAGGGGATTTTTTCCTCTCACTTTGCACTAGGCCTTACGGTCTGAACGTGGAGTCTTTCGGATGAGATGATACAGAGGCATCTCTGTGAAATTCGGGTTGCTCTCATCTGGAAAGCGCGTCGCAGCCAGAGGCGCGCCGCTCTTTTTTTTTTTGCATGCAATTTTGTTTTTACCAAATGACAACTTTTTACGTTGCCACTGGGTTTATCGTGTGCTAAGTGCATGGGCACACGGGACCTCGGTTTATCGTCTCATCCGAAAGACTCCACGTTCAGACCGTAAGGCCTAGTGCAAAGTGAGAGGAAAAATTCCCTGTACATAGGTTCGAACTCGGGTTTACAGTTATTGCATAATGACCAAAACAAGAATAATGGTAAACACACAGCTTCTTTATGGTTCAAAGAGAAAGTGAAGAGATGTCTTAAAGATAGCTTCTTACAAACCTGGTATATGCATGTTGATAATGATGAATTATATATGAACTATAGAATGTTTAAGCCATCATTTGGTGTTGATCCCTACTACTTAGTACTTCCTCAGAATTATGTGTTTACCATTCTAAAATTTAGAACAACTAATAATAACTTGCCAGTAAATAAACTGCGCTACGATAATATACCCAGAAGTGAAATAAATTGTGAAAAGTGTAGCGTACATGATGTGGCAGATGAGTTCCATTATTTGTTTGTCTGTCCCTTCTTTAATACTGAAAGAAATAGATATCTTCCACGGTACTTTTTTTGTGCGACCAAATGCGTATAAATTTAATGCTTTGTTTTCCTCAAAAAATAAGAAACTTTTGATTAAACTTAAGCACGTTGTTACAGTTATAAACAGTTCTTTTCGATGATTTGTATGGACAAAATGTAACATGTTTGTTTGTTTTTTGTAATAATGATATAGGTATATTTGTCCTAGTTATTTCCTTGTCGTTCATAATATAGACATCACTCTGTTTTGATGTTCGATTGTTTATCTATGTGTGTACTTTGTTTTATATTTCTGTGCCCCAAGTGGGTATGAAATAAAACATTTGCCTTGCCTTCCTTGCCTTGGTAGATGTTGTAAATGTTTGGATCATCATGATTGTCTCGTTCTCTAATAAAAGAGTTGTAACTAAAACTCTGGTAAAGGTAAAGATGCACCCCCCCCCCCCTCTCCTCCATTTCTCAGTTGTTTCCATTATTCCATTCTTGCCTTTCTAACTGCAGATTGAGTACTTCATCCTCTATCATTTGCTGTATTTAACACTAATTTTCATCCATTTACATAATGAAACACATGCATTCAATAATAGTAGAAGATAAAGGCAAGACGGAAAAACGCAATGAACCAGGACTGTGACAAATGCCGCGGTGCACTGCACTACATAGGGGGGGGGGTCCTATTAGATAATGGCCTTTATCATGAGTGCGATTCATTATTCAACAAAGATAATTAGCTGAAAAGGTTAATAAAATACAGCTTAATGTTTGGTAAGAAAGGCAAGTGTAAAAATGCGGGGAGAGCTGAGAAAACTCTCTTGAACACAGACGCCAAATTCGACCGAAGTTTGTCTAGTACGTTCACTTTCACTTTCTCCCTACCCACAATGCAATATACTAAGTTAGTTCTTCCTGTTCCTGACTCTCGCTGGTCCGTTTTTGGTTCTTACAGCAAGGGAAAGCACCCACTAGTCTTTTTGAACGGATTTTTCGAAGTGACCTCAAATTTTTTTCTTCTTTCCACGTGACGTGTGCAGTATTGACTCGGCGTGATGCTCGGAGCGCCATTACGGATTTTTTCTTCTATTTCATGGTTTGTTGTGTGACATTGTGTTAGCTTTCGAATGAAAATATCATCATTGCTATTCAATATGCATCTTTCAGAAATGAAATGTGAGTTAGACTTTATTCTGGGTGATTTTTTTAATGAAAATATTTGGTGTGACGTTCGGAGTTAATTCCCATCTCTCGGGAACTGGGATCGATTTCCGGTTCGAATGGTTGGGAGTCAAAGGGTTAATACGCCGATACAGCAAAAAACAACAAACCAACAACGGTGAATCATTTTTTGTTGGCAGGGAAATTTGTACCAAGTGCGACAGATGACTGGCTGGTTCGGGCCTCAAGTTCTCTACTTTGGAGACCACGTGTACAGTGACTTGGCGGTATGTGTGTAGCGTGATATGAAACGTGACCCAGCACCACGAAAGGGACATTAAGTCGCTGGGATAGTTTCCCACAACAGGCTTGAGGACACGAGGGGGAAAGGTACATGTGACCCAGCACCACGAAAGGGACATTAAGTCGCTGGGATAGTTTCCCACAACAGGCTTGAGGACACGAGGGGGAAAGGTATATGTGACCCAGCACCACGAAAGGGACATTAAGTCGCTGGGCTAGTTTCCCACAACAGACTTGAGGACACGAGGGGGAAAGGTATATGTGACCCAGCACCACCAAAGGGACATTAAGTCGCTGGGATAGTTTCTCACAACAGGCTTGCAAAGTCAAAAATCTCCCTTTTTTATCCATTTTGAGTTATGGGTATTTTCGTGTTCTCTTGCATCTTATCTTTCATATTTATAAAGGGCAATCTTTAATAGGGTCTCTAAATGGTCTTATAAGTGATTTCAAAACGAGTAGGTCAATACATTTTCTTCAGCTAGGCTTGACTTTAGACTGTTTTCTCAAAATGGCCGACGCTCACCCTACTAACTTTAAATGCTCATAACTTTGGAACGGAAAAAAGATACAAGAATGGTTCTTGTATCATTAGAAAGAGAATTGTCTGAAGTTTTCAAATGTATTATTTTCTCAGAATGGTCAGTTTGACACTTAATGTCCCTTTCGTGGTGCTGGGTCACATGTGATATATTGTGAAATGATGTAATGTAGTGTAATGTAGTGTCGTATAGCGTACTGACTGGGAGGTTTGGGCCTCAAGTTCTGTACTTTATTATGTACAGCGACTTGGCGGTATGTGTGTAACGTGATATGAAATGTGACCCAGCACCACGAAAGGGACATTAAGTGTCAAACTGACCATTCTGGAAAAACTACACATTTGAAAACTTTAGACAATTCTTTTTCTACTGACACAAGGACCTTTCTTGCATCTCTTTCCGTTCCAGAGTTATGAGCATTTAAAGTTAGTAGGGTGAGCGTCGGCCATTTTGAGAAAACACTGACTAAAGTCTGGCCTAGATGCAGAAAATGCACTGACCTCCTGGTTTTAAAACACTCTTCAGGCAGTGAAGAGGTTCATGGTCATTACCCGGCCAGAGGCCGAGGTATTGCGATCGGTTTGTGTGTGTGTCTGTCTGTGTGTGTGTGTGTGTCTGTCTGTGTATCGATTATCTTAAAAACTACTGTTTGGATTTTGATTAAAATTGGCAGAGGGGTATAGACAGCTTGAAAAGGAAGCTTCCTTTCGTTAATCAACACCGTGCTGACCGTGACCTTGAAGTTTGACCTTCAAAACCGAAATTTCCTTCTTTGGGCTATGTCATTTCCCCCCAGCTTTATTTCGTGAACTAGTGAACAGAATCGCTTCAAATTTTGTGTGGTGGTGTACCATGGTGCAAGGAAGTTTGTATAAAAGTTCAGCTGTATCTCGTGAACTACTGAACAGAATCGCTTCAAATTTTGGGCAATGTATTTTATGCGTTCTGTAAGGGTGGAAAGTGGTGTGTTTATTGGGGGGTGGGAGGGAGGGGGGGAGGACATAACTCTGGCCGGGTTTGCATTGTCACAATGCGTTGCTGCCGCTCAGCGATGCCCTTGTTTCTTTCTTTGTGTGTTCAGGATCCCTCTTTACGATACGGGTGGAGGACTGGTGCCATCATCCCGGAGCTAGAGGTAAATTATTTAAGGTGGTGATACTATTGTACATCACAAAATAATATACACACCTGTCACAGACTACCCGGTAAGGAACACAAGGAATGAGAGACAGTGCGATTTTTCTCACGCCAGAGGGCATCACGCTCGTGTGGGGCTAATCCTCTCTATATTATTAGTTGGGGATAAAGAAAGAGAGAGAGACAGTGAGTGGTCCTACCATCACTCTCTCTCTCACTACGCCCAAGTAAGAAAATCGCGTGATAAGCCCCTAGTGCATTGACTGCCCTCTGGCGTGACAAATATCGCCATAGGTTGACCATTGCAGACACGCTTGACTGTAAACGCGGAATTTAGGCAAAGTTGTTGTTCAGACTTTTAGACATCAACATGAACGGCCAGAAGCTGGAAGAGGTGAACAACTTTAACCCTTTCACTGCCAGCCATATTTCAGCCAAAAATGACCATTAAATTTACCTCGGTAGAGAACAAAATCCACATGCAGTATTGGGGATTTGTCTGTGACATTATATCAAATTAGGTCTATCCTTACTTCCCCAAATTAAGACAATAGGGTCTTTTGATAATAGACCCCAATTTGATGCCTTTTAGTGACATAGGTGTTAAACCACTGTGGTGCTAAAATGTAACGTTGGCTGTGAAAGGGTTAAGAACTTGAGGGCACTTCTGTCCAAAGACGGCAGCTGCGTGGCAGAGATCCGTCCATGGATGGCTCAAGCCGCGGCGGCTATGGCCAGACTGAACAGAATCTGGAAGGAAAAGCAACATCAGCTTCACTACCAAGTACAGACTCTACCAGTCATTCGTAGTCACCATCTTTCTCTACGGGGTGTGAAACTCGGACATTGTTGGCTGACTCCAAGAAGAGAATCCAAGAGCTTTTGAGTCAAAGTGCCTGAGAAAACCGCTGGCCGTCTCATTCCTAGAAGGAAAGACAAATGATTACCGTAAAATGCGGACTATAAGCCGCTACTTTTTTCCTTATCTTTGGCCCATGCGGCTTATATACTGATGCGGTTTGTCTGTGGATTTTTCCATTTTCGTATTTATCAGTAATATGGAATCTGTTTCCTTCCACATCCTCCAGTCTGTGTTTTAGCTTGATTGTAGATGACAACTGGTTTTGACTTTTAACAGATTGATAGAAACTGTCTCAGAGCATTAAATAGTCATGTTGCAGTAGCAGAATTTCTATTTTTGTGTTTGTTTTCAGCTCATGTATTGATTTTCTGTGGTAAGGTAGGCAAAATCTACTGTTTTTCTTTAACTTTGTCAACTTTTTGTTTGAGTAATTTCCCTGCGGCTTATAAACTGCTGCGGCTTATGTGTGAACAAATACTCGATATTCTGTCAATTTGAGGTATGCGGCTTACATACAGGTGCACCTTATAGTCCAGGTTTTTACGGTATGTCCGCAACAAGATCAAGGACCTAGTTGGGCCGCAGGATTCACTGTTATCCACAGTTGAAGCGTTGCAAGCTTGTCTGGTTTGGCCACGTCACCCCGTCAGGATTCCTTGTCTGAGACCATCCTCCAAGGTACCGTGGAGAGGGACCTTAACATTTGGCTACGTCACCCGCCACGATTCCTTGTCTGAGACCATCCTCCAATTACCGTGGAGGGGGACCTTAACATTTGGCTACATCAGCCATCACGATTCCTTGTCTGAGACCATCCTCCAAGGTACCGTGGAGGGGGACCTTAACATTTGGCTACATCACCCGTCACGATTCCTTGTCTGAGACCATCCTCCAAGGTACCGTGGAGGGGGACCTTAACATTTGGCTACATCACCCGTCACGATTCCTTGTCTGAGACCATCCTCCAAGGTACCGTGGAGGGGGACCTTAACATTTGGCTACATCACCCGTCACGATTCCTTGTCTGAGACCATCCTCCAAGGTACCGTGGAGGGGGACCTTAACATTTGGCTACATCACCCGTCACGATTCCTTGTCTGAGACCATCCTCCAAGGTACCGTGGAGGGGGACCTTAACATTTGGCCACGTCACCCGTCATGATTCCTTGTCTGAGACCATCCTCCAAGGTACCGTGGAGGGGGACCTTAACATTTGGCTACATCACCCGTCACGATTCCTTGTCTGAGACCATCCTCCAAGGTACCGTGGAGAGGGACCTTAACATTTGGCTACATCACCCGTCACGATTCCTTGTCTGAGACCATCCTCCAAGGTACCGCGGAGGGGGACCTTAACAATTGGCTACATCACCCGTCACGATTCCTTGTCTGAGACCATCCTCCAAGGTACCGTGGAGGGGGACCTTAACATTTGGCTACATCACCCGTCACGATTCCTTGTCTGAGACCATCCTCCAAGGTACCGTGGAGGGGGACCTTAACATTTGGCTACATCACCCGTCACGATTCCTTGTCTGAGACCATCCTCCAAGGTACCGTGGAGGGGGACCTTAACATTTGGCTACATCACCCGTCAGGATTCCTTGTCTAAGACCATCCTCCAAGGTACCGTGGAGGGGGACCTTAACATTTGGCTACATCACCCGTCACGATTCCTTGTCTGAGACCATCCTCCAAGATACTGTGGAGGGGGACCTTAACATTTGGCTACATCACCCGTCACGATTCCTTGTCTGAGACCATCCTCCAAGGTACCGTGGAGGGGGACCTTAACATTTGGCTACATCACCCGTCACGATTCCTTGTCTAAGACCATCCTCCAAGGTACCGTGGAGGGGGACCTTAACATTTGGCTACATCACCCGTCACGATTCCTTGTCTGAGACCATCCTCCAAGGTACCGTGGAGGGGGACCTTAACATTTGGCTACATCACCCGTCACGATTCCTTGTCTGAGACCATCCTCCAAGGTACCGTGGAGGGGGACCTTAACATTTGGCTACATCACCCGTCACGATTCCTTGTCTGAGACCATCCTCCAAGGTACCGTGGAGGGGGACCTTAACATTTGGCTACATCACCCGTCACGATTCCTTGTCTGAGACCATCCTCCAAGGTACCGTGGAGGGGGACCTTAACATTTGGCTACATCACCCGTCACGATTCCTTGTCTGAGACCATCCTCCAAGGTACCGTGGAGGGGGACCTTAACATTTGGCTACATCACCCGTCACGATTCCTTGTCTAAGACCATCCTCCAAGGTACCGTGGAGGGGGACCTTAACATTTGGCTACATCACCCGTCACGATTCCTTGTCTGAGACCATCCTCCAAGGTACCGTGGAGGGGGACCTTAACATTTGGCTACATCACCCGTCACGATTCCTTGTCTGAGACCATCCTCCAAGGTACCGTGGAGGGGGACCTTAACATTTGGCTACATCACCCGTCACGATTCCTTGTCTAAGACCATCCTCCAAGGTACCGTGGAGGGGGACCTTAACATTTGGCTACATCACCCGTCACGATTCCTTGTCTGAGACCATCCTCCAAGGTACCGTGGAGGGGGACCTTAACATTTGGCTACATCACCCGTCACGATTCCTTGTCTGAGACCATCCTCCAAGGTACCGTGGAGGGGGACCTTAACATTTGGCTACATCACCCGTCACGATTCCTTGTCTAAGACCATCCTCCAAGGTACTGTGGAGAGG
>CM065708.1:34209942-34219133 GCA_017654935.2 Phymorhynchus buccinoides
CAGTCCTTGGAATCGAAGCAAGTCATCGAGGAGTGGCTGAAGGAGAGAGACCAGCTGAGGTGAGTGCGTTTGCGGGGGAAGGGGAGGGGAGGGGGGTGGGTGGAAAGGTGGGTAGTGGTGGAGGGGGAGAAGTTCGATGCACGTGTCAAGTCGAGTCGAGACGGAATTATCTTTATTGAAGATGAAAGGATTTTTGTTACTATAAGGCGATACTTTTTTTTCCCAGACTGAAAACCCTATATGTGACCCATCACCACAAAGTGGGTCTTAAGGTGAAATGGCAGATTTTGATATATTAGCATTTACATAATCTGCAGACACTTACCTTTCTTTTGATATATGATTTATTGCTCTACTAAAAAAAATGAGGAAGTTATGGGGTGTTAAAGAGGGTAACCCAGCAGATGGCCATTTTGAGAAAACGGGGTTCAAAGATTTTTGACCCTTCCTAGGCCTAGCACTAGTCGCTGACTAGTGTAGCAGTCGCCGAGTCGGAGTCGAAGTAGGTTTTACAGTTTTGAGGCAGTCATCGTCACGGTCAGTTTCGTTTTCATCGTCGGAATCCGTCGAGTTGAAATATTTTGCTAACAATGCTCCAAGTTCTCCTTGATCTGCGGCTGGTAGGGTTGTAAATGGCCGAGAATTGAGCAAAAAAGAAAATCTTTCGAAAGAGATCGTCTGCATCATATCCATGTTGCTTCGAAACTGCAAGCAGCAAGTTGTCTCCCTCTCGACCAATCCCGTTGCGCGTTGCCTTTCAGTAACTAGCGACAGAGTCTATCCTAACCTCTCATTGGTCGAAGTTTTCAACTCTCTAACTCTGTGTTTACGCCTACGTTTTGCAATACCATGCTTCTGATTGGTTAGATTTCAAAACGAGCACGCGAGCAGAAGCAGGTTAAGGTCACAAGCTTTCCAGAGATATGTAACATGATGGGGCCCGATCAGGGTTTCAGTTTACAGTTTTCAATCAAAATTTTTGTCTTTACAGGCGATTAAAATAGGATAATTGCCATGGGGTATGTCATTTAAAATGTGTTTTAATGCATTTACAATTTGAATTTCACTTAGTCCAATGCATGAAGTTGAAGTTTAATGGTGGCAGAATCCATTTCAAGTGAAAACTCAAAATCCATACTTTTGACCCACCTAACCTTTTTTGGGCCTCTACCACAATTGCTGCTTGCGAGTTAAGACCCGGTTCGTGAAATCGGGTCACATATTATGAATATTAATGCCTATATAATCAGGTGCATTTGACATCCCGATTAGTACGGTAAGGCCGGGTTCACATTAGACGCGTAAGTTCCCTACGGAAAACCCTAAATAAGTGGAAGAAAGAAGGATAAAAGTTGACGCATATATTGGAAATTCGCACACGTACCTTGCGCAAATCTTTTCCCTTCTTTGTGTCTCTTTTTTATGGATTGCGCACGGGTTTCCGCGTGGAATATCCGCTTATGTGTGTACACGGCCTAAGCTTAAGAGCTTTTCTGCATTCTGTCCTCAAAATATATAATAAAGACATGAGAAAGAAGTGGATACCAAACCAAAAAACAAAGTTTAACTCTTCTACTACCGTCGGCGGGTTGACCCGCCGGTTTACCGTATACCGTTGCTAGCCATGGGCGGGTTTGACCGCCAGATACTAGGGAAACCACGGTGTCCCCCTTTGCGCTATTTATATCAAGTGACATCACATCCTTTACTTCCGTGACATGCGCAGTTCGCTCAGGGAAAGCACAACCTTCCGCCATCTTCATTTGTAGGCTAAATTTTGTAATTTTCAATCAATTTTCGTCGCGTTTTCGATGATGGAAACTGACAACTTTTGGCGTGAACCTCTACAAGATGGCGATAGTGCCGATGAAGCATTTACTGTGGAAAAAGTGGCAGATTCTGAACTTAGGCGAATCAAAAAGAGCATCGAAAGTGTTGAAACGATCTTGGGTTTGCAGCAGCAGATCGACACAGGTAAATTTAGTGATGATTCGAGCAAGTATTTTTTTAATGAATTTTTAAAGTGAGTGTGTGCGAAAATCAGTGCAGCGGCAAAAATTACTTGGTACGCAACGGTAAACAGTCTAAGTAATACTTGGTAGTAGAAGAGTTAAGGTACAATTACAAACATAATGTAGATACAGAAAATAGTATAATTCTTGCTTGAGCAAAATATCCAGTGAACATGTTTGTCAGTTTGTGTGCGCGTGCGTGTGTGTGTGTGTGTGTGTCAAGTCAAGTCAAGTCAAAATGATCTTTATTGAGGATAAAAGGAATAAGCCTTAAAGCTTTTTTACATCCTGTCCTCAAGAGAACAAAATAACAACAAAGAATTAATGTAGGACAAATTGAGAGTGCACAAAAAAAAGAGTGCACAGGACAAAGAGTGCACAGGACAAAAACATTCGTTTTACAAAGCATCACATGAAAACATACAATTCTTAATTAGACAAAAATATACATATGAAGCCATTTACATAAAATCCAAAATAATACGATTAATAAAATGTATACATGCAATTAGAGAAGAAGAACAAAAAGAAGAAGGAGAAGGAGGTGAAGAAGAACGAGGAGGAGGAGGAGGAGAGAGAGGGGGGGGGGGGGAGAGGGGGGGGGGAGAGGAGAGAGAGGGGGGGGAGAGAGAGGGGGGGGAGAGAGGGGGGGGGGAGAGAGGGGGGCAAACAATGAGGAGAGCTGAAGTGTGTGTGCGTGTGCGCGCACGCCTTTTTTCTCTTTTCCAATCTTTCATGACATTTTTTTCTCTTTTCTAATCTCTCATGACATGTTTTTCTCTTTTCCAATCCCTCATGACCTTTTTCTCTTTTCCAATCTCTCATGACATGTTTTTCTCTTTTCCAATCCCTCATGACCTTTTTCTCTTTTCCAATCTCTCATGACATGTTTTTCTCTTTTCCAATCTCTCATGACATGTTTTTCTCTTTTCCAATCCCTCATGACCTTTTTCTCTTTTCCAATCTCTCATGACCTTTTTCTCTTTTCCAATCCCTCATGACCTTTTTCTCTTTCCCAATCCCTCATGACCTTTTTCTCTTTCCCAATCCCTCATGACCTTTTTCTCTTTTCCAATCCCTCATGACCTTTTTCTCTTTTCCAATCTCTCATGACCTTTTTCTCTTTTCCAATCTCTCATGACATGTTTTTCTCTTTTCTAATCTCTCATGACATGTTTTTCTCTTTTGCAATCTCATGATGTTCCTCTCTTTTCTAATCTCTCATGATGTTCCTCTCTTTTCCAATATATCATGATGTTCCTCTCTTTTCCAATATATCATGACGTTCCTCTCTTTTCCAATATATCATGACATTCCTCTCTTTTCCAATATATCATGACGTTCCTCTCTTTTCCAATCTCTCATGACGTTCCTCTCTTTTCCAATCCCTCATGACATTGTCTTTCTCTTTTCCAATCCCTCATGACATTGTTTTTCTCTTTTCCAATCCCTCATGACCTTTTTCTCTTTTCCAATCCCTCATGACGTTCCTCTCTTTTCCAATCCCTCATGACCTTTTTCTCTTTTCCAATCCCTCATGACCTTGTTCCTCTCTTTTCCAATCCCTCATGACCTTGTTCATCTTTTCCAATCTCTCATGACCTTTTCCTCTTTTCCAATCCCTCATGACCTTGTTCCTCTCTTTTCCAATCCCTCATGACCTTGTTCATCTTTTCCAATCTCTCATGACCTTTTCCTCTTTTCCAATCCCTCATGACCTTTTCCTCTTTTCCAATCCCTCATGACCTTTTCCTCTTTCACAATCCCTCATGACCGTTTCCTCTTTTCCAATCCCTCATGACCTTTTCCTCTTTTCCAATCCCTCATGACCTTTTCCTCTTTCACAATCCCTCATGACCTTTTCCTCTTTTCCAATCCCTCATGACCTTTTCCTCTTTTGCAATCCCTCATGACCTTTTCCTCTTTTGCAATCCCTCATGACCTTTTCCTCTTTTGCAATCCCTCATGACCTTTTCCTCTTTTGCAATCCCTCATGACCTTTTCCTCTCTTCTTGTTGTTGCTTAAAATGAAGATATCACCATGATTTTCTCTTTTATATTCTTCATTCGATTTTCCTCGTTTCCATTCAATTTCTCAGAGTGTTCACCAAATCGGTGTTCAACCCATCGTTCGGCAGCCTGTTTCGGACCTACCACAACCCGACCTACTTCTTCCGCCGCCTGGCGCGATTCGCCGACATCTATACGTCCAGCCTGACCAACCTGCTCCACTATCCCCCGGACTATACCTTCTACCCCCATCGGGTGGTTCTGCCCCACGAGCCTGCCCCGTATCAGACGTCGACTTCGCCGCCTTCGATTTTGTCGTAATCGTCGTCATCATTATAGACTATCCCCCGGACTATACCTTGTACCCCCATCGGGTGGTTCTGCCCCACGAGCCTGCCCCTTATCAATCCTCGACATCATCTGTCTTTGATTTTGTCGTCGTCGTCGTCGTCATCATCATCATTATAGACTATCCCCCGGACTATGTACCTTCTATCTCTATCGAGTGTTATTTTCCCTTATCAATCCTCGACATCGTCTGTCATCGATTTTGTCGTCGTCGTCATCATTGTAGACTATCCCCCTGACTATATACCTTCTATCTCTATCGAGTGTTATTTTCCCTTATCAATCTTCGACATCATCTGTCATCAATTTTGTCGTCGTCGTCGTCGTCGTCGTCGTCGTCGTCGTCGTCGTCGTCGTCGTCGTCGTCGTCGTCGTCATCATTGTAGACTATCCCCCTGACTATATACCTTCTATCTCTATCAAGTGTTATTTTCCCTTATCAATCTTCGACATCATCTGTCATCGGTTTTGTCGTCGTCGTCGTCGTCGTCATCATCAATGTCGTCGTCATCATTATAAACTATCCCCCTGACTATACCTTCTATCCCCATGGAATGGTTTTGCCCCACGAGCCTGCCCCTTATCAGACATCGACTTCGCCATCATTGATTTTGTCGTAATCATAGTCATCATTATAAACTATCCCCCAGACTATACCTTCTATCCCCACCGGGTGGTTCTGCCCCACGAGCCTGCCCCGTATCAGACGTCGACTTCGCCGCCATCGATTTTGTCGTAATCATAGTCATCATTATAAACTATCCCCCGGACTATACCTTCTGTCCCCACCGGGTGGTTCTGCCCCACGAGCCTGCGCATGCGCATGTGCATATTTTTCTTACTTTCTTTTACTTCCGTATTTTACGGACTAGTATAAGGCTTGGCTCCCAGGGACCCCCACTTGGGGGTCTATGAAGCTCTAAAATTCTACAAGACCCTCTAAAAGAATGTGCAGGGACCCCTTGTTTTTGCGGGATGATTGGGAGCCCTGATAAAGCGAGACTTTTTTTCCCTGGGCACCCCTGCGTCTTATAATATGATGAACAAAATAGTAAGATAGTGTAATAATAAAATCTGAATTTAGTGTACAATTTGGGAGGGGTGCGCGTTATAGTCTGAAAAATATGGTATTTACGGATTAGCACATGAGGTTTCTGCGTATAATGTGCGAAGAGCCTAAGAGCAGTCCAGTATATCGTCGGTAAAATTCAAAAACCTTGTATCTCAGTTTTGGTAGTTTGGGGAAAAATGAAAAAAACTGTTTTATAAATTAACCGTGTTGACCACAATTGATTAACTATAATGAATATGTTGTTCAAGACATTCCGAGTTTACTCCTGCATTTTCGTTAAAATTTCTCCCCAAAATGTTTTTGTTACACTTGAAAAGAACGAAGATGCGAGGTTTTTGTCCTTAAACTATATCTGAGTTTGGGACTTACGACTTTTTCTTCTATTTTCACAACCTCATTTACCCCAGATAGAAAGTCGTTAGAGATACAAGCTTTTGGTGGAAGGTGGCGGGAAAAATTAGAGAGCTGACTATGTATCTAACTCAAATCCCCCAAAAATCGAGATACAAGGTTTTTGAATTTCACTGACAATATGTTAGTATGTATGTGTTTAGGTACATTTTTTCTACAAGACCTGGACTCGATAGTCTGAATTTACAGCTTATGGCAAGATCCATGCATGTATGTACTTAGAGCTTAACGGTGAAGCGCTATGTATTTTGGTTTTGTGGGTTGTGTGTGCATGCATGTGTGTGTGTGTGTCTGTGTGTGTCTGTCTGCGTGCGTATGTTGTGTGTGAGGGTGTTTGTGTATGTGTGTTGGTGTATGTGGTCAGTCCATGCGGCTCGGTTGCTGTGGCTTACTGAATGGGGTATGAACGAGTTGGCTTCAATAATTGTGTGTGTGTTTATGTGCGTGTGTGTGTGTGTGTGTGTGTGTGTGTGTTAGAGAGAGAGAGAGTTGCTTTGTATATGCGCTGTTGCTGGTTGGTGTCACTCTTGAATGTTGTTTTTTGTTGTCTGTTGATGAATAATTGATTGTAAAGCGCTTTGGGCTCATCTGAGGTAAAGCGCTATATAAATGTACTATTATTATATAAATGTTCTTAAATAAAGGTATGTTATGATGTGTGTCATTTTCGTGTTGGATATTGGTATTAGATAGCGACTGTGTTCTAGTCTGTTTGAAACGTGTAGATAAGCATGTGATGTTATGCTTGTAATAATTAGTAGTCTGTGTGTGATATAATTATGTAACTTTGCATGTTTGTTTGACTCTGAAAATGATAACGCTTTCAATGTTGGATAGATGTTGAAAGCTTTTACTTTGTATTTGACATGCACAAAAGATGTATTGAACAATTATGGGTATATATATATATATATATATATATATATATATATATATATATATATATATCAGGTCGATCTTCGAATATCAGTGACTTAGAGGAGACTCAAAATTAAGTTGAAAAAATGTGCAGAATGATGTCAAGTCGAATTGGATCATAAACTTTGAGTTTATTGGAACTCACAAGAAAACATAAAACTGAACGTGATCAAGTGGATAAGTCATAATTTGCCAAAGAAAACAGTCGAGTTCACTTGACGTTGTCTGTTTTTGGGTGAAATCACGTTCTCCAGAACTTTAAAGCTATGACGTCATCCACAGAATTCCTTGTTTCAAGCCAGCATCATCTGTGAGTGACGTCAAACTTAATTCACGATGTCGAAGAAATGACGTTGTGGGTGTTTATCAGAGCGTTTTCGCATTCAAACAGAGCGTTTGAATTCCCTTTAAGTCCCAAGCCTATGAAAGTACCAACAGCATTCTCACTTTTGTTCCACCCCCCAAAAATAGGGATGAAATGTCTTGAAAAGTTGTAACGATAAAAAGGCATTAACCCCAACACTGCCTGACCCCTGTGTCTGTGATGTCATTGATGATGCCATAGCTTTTGATGTCATAGCCCTGGAATGATGTTTTTTTGGTTTAGACAAGTCAGGAAAGATGTATCTCTAGACCATTTTTTTTCAGATTGAGTCTTACATGTCTTTTTATGTTATTTTGTAAAAAAGTAAAGACGACAAATTCTCCAATTTTCTCCGACATTGAAAATTCTCCAATTTTCTCTGACATTAAGTAACTTCAAGGAGCCTGAGTTAGTATGTGTATTAAAAAAGGTGGAATAGGTACCGATTTCTAAGAGCCTGAGTTAGTATGTGTATTGAAAAAGGTGGAATAGGTACCGATTTCTAAGAGCCTGAGTTAGTATGTGTATTGAAAAAGGTGGAATAGGTACCGATTTCTAAGAGCCTGAGTTAGTATGTGTATTAAAAAAGGTGGAATAGGTACCGATTTCTAAGAGCCTGAGTTAGTATGTGTATTGAAAAAGGTGGAATAGGTACCGATTTCTAAGAGCCTGAGTTAGTATGTGTATTGAAAAAGGTGGAATAGGTACCGATTTCTAAGAGCCTGAGTTAGTATGTGTATTGAAAAAGGTGGAATAGATACCGATTTCTTACTGCTCATTAGTTGGTCTACGTTAACTCACTCAGCATCGGCGAGTTGCTTCCCCTTACACCGCTTTCGATGTAAGAAAGTTCAGTTATGTTTGAAAACAAATCATGAAAAATAAATGATGAAGAATTACGGACTGATATTTTCAGAATAGACTATCAACACCATGCACGAATCGATCGTAAAATATCAGAGTCCATACATTCGTCGTTTGTCTCCTATTGACGCAAGCAGCTTACAGCTTGCTTGTCTGTTTGTTTGTTGGCTTACCCTGGCTAAAAGACTCCAGGGGTCATCCCAACAGTTGAAGCGCTTGAACACTATGGTACATGTGCATCAACTACGGATGAGAACATTACGTCTGTGACCGTTTTTTATTACCCCGCCACATGAGCAGCCACACTCCGACTTCGGGGGAACTTGCAGATAAAACGAAGACAGTTTTCACAACCCAACATTTCAACACCCCTTTTCCAAGAATGCAAATGCCTTGGCATGAGGCTGTGTCAGACCAGTTGACATAAGCTAGAACGCCAAGGCTACATCAAAATGTTGTTATGCTCTGAATGGAAGCTCCCAGCATAACATCATCAGTCTAAAATCCCCCAAAGACGGAGTGTGGCTGCCCACATGGCGGGGTAATCAAAAACAGTCACACACGTAATGTTCTCATCCCTAGCTGATGCATTTGTACCTTAGTGTTCAAGTGCTTGTCGTTGTTGGGATGATCCCTGGAGTCTTTTAGCCAGGGTAAGCCAACCAACCAACCAACCAAGAACGCAAAAGTAAAGTCTGCAATGATTGGTTGATTTCAAGAAAAGAAAGGTCGAAGCAAACCAAAAAAAATAGATGACGTCTTTCCCGAAAGCTGGTTGCACGCCGGAAATTAAAACCTCTGTTAAACTCGCATGAGCCCGATCTGGCTCATTCGTCCTGAGTGAGTTAAACATGGAACATTCAGACAAAATTGAATGAACTGTGTGTTTTTCTGTCCCATTTTCCAACTCACATCCACACCCCAAATTTTAATATTGAATAACTTGCAAACGGCTGTTTGAGGGTAGAATCCTGTCATGTTTGCTCTGAAATGCAAACATAAGTCCTGTAAGTCCTCTATACGTCCTGTAGTTGTTATTATTATTATATTATTATTATTATTATTATTGTTATTAAGAGAAAAATGTTTTGTGATGGTGCCATTCACTTGTATATTGAGATTACCAGACTTTTGCATATTTAGATATTATGTAAATCAGGTATATGCTATCGAGAGAGCTTATAATGATGAC
>CM065708.1:34219633-34222133 GCA_017654935.2 Phymorhynchus buccinoides
GGGGATGGGGGGTTGAAGGGAGGTGGTGTAGTGTGTTGTGTTAGACTATAAGCAATGCATTCTCTAATGTATTGTTTTTCATAGAGATGTATGGTGAGGATATGTGAAACCAGTCTGTAGAAATGTTTGTAAGAACGGTGAGTGAAAAGCGCAGTGAGCTTGCTTGCAAGGATTATGCGCTATATAAGCATTATTAATTATATTAGTATAAAGGCACTTATTTTAAGGAGCACCCCTCCAAATTGTACAAAAATTCAAGATTTTCTTATTACACTGTTGTATATTGTGTTCATCATATTATAAGACGCAGAGGTGCCCAGGAAAAAAAGTCTCGCTTTATCAGGGCTCCATCGTCCCGCAAAACAGGGGTCCCAGGGACTCCTTCACGTTCATTATAGAGGGTCCTAGAAGCGGGTAGAGGGTCCCAGTGCATAGTGAATGCTAACAGGAATTTTCCAGTGCACCCTGGACCCCCTGCACATTCTTTTAGAGGGTCTTGTAGAATTTTAGTGCTCATAGACCCCAAGTGGGGTCCCTGGTGAGCTCTGCTTATACCAGTCCGTAAAATACGAAGTAAATGAAAGTAAGAAAATATGCGCCTGAGCAGGCTCGTGGACAGAAACAACGGTGGGGATAGAAGTATAGTCTGGGGGATAGTTATATGATGACTATGAATCCGACCCCAAAATCATGATGGCGAAGTCGATGTCTGATAAGGGCGGGCTGTTGGCAAGAACCATTCCATGGGGATAGGAAGTATAGTCAGGGGGAAGGTTATATGATGACGAAGACATGATGATGATGACGACAC
Organism: Phymorhynchus buccinoides; assembly: GCA_017654935.2. Classification (NCBI taxonomy): domain Eukaryota; kingdom Metazoa; phylum Mollusca; class Gastropoda; order Neogastropoda; family Raphitomidae; genus Phymorhynchus; species Phymorhynchus buccinoides. The sequence continues at coordinate 34,220,445 of CM065708.1, forward strand.
GACAAATCGATAACAGATGAGGTAGAAGATTGCTAAGGGAAAAAACACTCGTAGAGATAGAAGGTATATAGCAGGGCTAGCTATAATGATTGACGACGGACGACAAAATAGGATGACAGACGATGTCGAGGATTGATAAGGGCAAAAACACTGATAGAGATAGTAAGGTACATAGTCCGGGGGATAGTCTATAATGAGATGATGACGACGACGACGACGACAAAATCGATGCAGACGATGTCGAGGATTGATAAGGGGCAGCCGTTGGGGCAGAACCAGCCGTGGGGGTAGAAGGTATAGTCCGGGGGAAGTCTATCATGATGATGATGATTACGACAAAATCGAAGGCGGCGAAGTCGACGTCTGATACGGGGCAGCACGTGGGGCAGAAACACCCGATGGGGGTAGAAGGTATAGTCAGGGGGATAGTGGAGCAGGTTGGTCAGGCTGGAGTATCAGATGTCGGAGAACGCGCCAGGCGGCGGGAAGAAGTAGGTCGGGTTGTGGTAGGTCCGAAACAGGGCCGCCGAACGAGGGTTGAACACCGATTGGTGAACACTCTGAGAAATGAATGGAAACGAGGAAAATCGAATGAAAGATTATAAAAGAGAAAATCATGGTGAATCTTCCAATTTAAATAACAAGAAGAAAAAGAAGAAATTTTATGATGGCTTGGAGTCAAAAAGGACTATCTTTAGATAGTCCATTTGACGTATATGAAAATATTGTGAAAAACTAATAACTTCGTTCAAAAAGAGACTGCAGAAATATAAAAAAAGCATAATCCCGTTTAACTTCTTATACAAAGTCTAGTTTTGCAATATCATCAATAATAAGTCAAGGACTATCTAAATATAGTCCGTTTTGACTCTAAGCCATGCAAAAAAAGGTCATGAAAGATTCGGAAGAGTCAAAAAGGTAATCAAAGATTGAAAAAGAGAAAAAAGGTCATGACAGATTAGAAAGAGAAAAAGCGTCATACAAAAAAAATGAAACTAATAGTAATACCTGAAGAGTGCTAAGACAGAAAATGTCATAGGTAAGAGATGAATCAACACACACAAAACAACACAAACTGTGTGAACCCACACGTTACAGAAACAAACACACAAACCGCACACACACACATGACGCTACGCACGCAAACACACACACGCACACGCACACAACCACACACTTCAGCTTCATCATTTGTTTGCCCCCATCTCTCCCCCCCCCCTCCTCCCCCCCCCCCTCTCTCTCTCCTCCTCCTCCTCCCCTAGTTCTTCTACCCTCCTTCTCCTTCTTTTTTTGTTCTTCTTCTCTAATTGCATGTATACATTTGTATTAATCGTATATTGATTTTAGGTAAATGGCTTCATATGTTATATTTTGGTCTAATAAGAATTTATGTTTGCTCGTGATGCTTTGTAAAACGAAGGTTTTTGTCTGTGCACTCTTTGTCTGTGCACTCTTTTTTTGGCCACCTCAAATTGTCTATTAATTCTTGTTGTTATTTTGTTTCTTGAGGACAGGATGTAAAAAGCTTAAGGCTTATTCCTTTATCCTCAATAAAGATCATTTTGATGACTTGACTTGACACAACACACACACACGCACGGCGCACACAAAATGACAACACATGTTCACTGGATATTTTGCTCAAGCAAGAATATACTATTTTCTGTTATCTACATTAGTTTGTAATTG
>CM065708.1:34227133-34238436 GCA_017654935.2 Phymorhynchus buccinoides
GTAGCCAAATGTTAAGGTCCCCCTCCACGGTACCTTGGAGGATGGTCTCAGACAAGGAATCGTGACGGGTGATGTAGCCAAATGTTAAGGTCCCCCTCCACGGTACCTTGGAGGATGGTCTCAGACAAGGAATCGTGACGGGTGATGTAGCCAAATGTTAAGGTCCCCCTCCACGGTACCTTGGAGGATGGTCTAAGACAAGGAATCGTGACGGGTGATGTAGCCAAATGTTAAGGTCCCCCTCCACAGTATCTTGGAGGATGGTCTCAGACAAGGAATCGTGATGGGTGATGTAGCCAAATGTTAAGGTCCCTCTCCACGGTACCTTGGAGGATGGTCTTAAGACAAGGAATTGTGACGGGTGATGTAGCCAAATGTTAAGGTCCCCCTCCACAGTATCTTGGAGGATGGTCTCAGACAAGGAATCGTGACGGGTGATGTAGCCAAATGTTAAGCTCCCCCTCCACGGTACCTTGGAGGATGGTCTCAGACAAGGAATCGTGACGGGTGATGTAGCCAAATGTTAAGGTCCCCCTCCACGGTACCTTGGAGGATGGTCTCAGACAAGGAATCGTGATGGGTGATGTAGCCAAATGTTAAGGTCCCTCTCCACGGTACCTTGGAGGATGGTCTCAGACAAGGAATCGTGACGGGTGATGTAGCCAAATGTTAAGGTCCCCCTTCACGGTACCTTGGAGGATGGTCTCAGACAAGGAATCGTGACGGGTGATGTAGCCAAATGTTAAGGTCCCCCTCCACGGTACCTTGGAGGATGGTCTGACAAGGAATCGTGACGGGTGATGTAGCCAAATGTTAAGGTCCCCCTCCACGGTACCTTGGAGGATGGTCTCAGACAAGGAATCGTGACGGGTGATGTAGCCAAATGTTAAGGTCCCTCTCCACGGTACCTTGGAGGATGGTCTTAAGACAAGGAATTGTGACGGGTGATGTAGCCAAATGTTAAGGTCCCCCTCCACAGTATCTTGGAGGATGGTCTCAGACAAGGAATCGTGACGGGTGATGTAGCCAAATGTTAAGGTCCCTCTCCACGGTACCTTGGAGGATGGTCTTAAGACAAGGAATTGTGACGGGTGATGTAGCCAAATGTTAAGGTCCCCCTCCACAGTATCTTGGAGGATGGTCTCAGACAAGGAATCGTGACGGGTGATGTAGCCAAATGTTAAGCTCCCCCTCCACGGTACCTTGGAGGATGGTCTCAGACAAGGAATCGTGACGGGTGATGTAGCCAAATGTTAAGGTCCCTCTCCACGGTACCTTGGAGGATGGTCTCAGACAAGGAATCGTGACGGGTGATGTAGCCAAATGTTAAGGTCCCCCTCCACGGTACCTTGGAGGATGGTCTTAGACAAGGAATCGTGACGGGTGATGTAGCCAAATGTTAAGGTCCCTCTCCACAGTACCTTGGAGGATGGTCTCAGACAAGGAATCGTGATGGGTGATGTAGCCAAATGTTAAGGTCCCCCTCCACGGTACCTTGGAGGATGGTCTCAGACAAGGAATCGTGACGGGTGATGTAGCCAAATGTTAAGGTCCCCCTCCACGGTACCTTGGAGGATGGTCTCAGACAAGGAATCGTGACGGGTGACGTGGCCAAATGTTAAGGTCCCCCTCCACGGTACCTTGGAGGATGGTCTCAGACAAGGAATCGTGACGGGTGATGTGGCCAAATGTTAAGGTCCCTCTCCACAGTACCTTGGAGGATGGTCTTAGACAAGGAATCGTGACGGGTGATGTAGCCAAATGTTAAGGTCCCCCTCCACGGTACCTTGGAGGATGGTCTCAGACAAGGAATCGTGACGGGTGATGTAGCCAAATGTTAAGGTCCCCCTCCACGGTACCTTGGAGGATGGTCTCAGACAAGGAATCGTGACGGGTGATGTAGCCAAATGTTAAGGTCCCCCTCCACGGTACCTTGGAGGATGGTTTTAGACAAGGAATCGTGACGGGTGATGTAGCCAAATGTTAAGGTCCCCCTCCACGGTACCTTGGAGGATGGTCTCAGACAAGGAATCGTGACGGGTGATGTAGCCAAATGTTAAGGTCCCCCTCCACGGTACCTTGGAGGATGGTCTCAGACAAGGAATCGTGACGGGTGATGTAGCCAAATGTTAAGGTCCCCCTCCACGGTACCTTGGAGGATGGTCTTAGACAAGGAATCCTGACGGGTGATGTAGCCAAATGTTAAGGTCCCCCTCCACGGTACCTTGGAGGATGGTCTCAGACAAGGAATCGTGACGGGTGATGTAGCCAAATGTTAAGGTCCCCCTCCACGGTACCTTGGAGGATGGTCTCAGACAAGGAATCGTGACGGGTGATGTAGCCAAATGTTAAGGTCCCCCTCCACGGTACCTTGGAGGATGGTCTCAAGACAAGGAATCGTGACGGGTGATGTAGCCAAATGTTAAGGTCCCCCTCCACGGTACCTTGGAGGATGGTCTCAGACAAGGAATCGTGACGGGTGATGTAGCCAAATGTTAAGGTCCCCCTCCACGGTACCTTGGAGGATGGTCTCAGACAAGGAATCGTGACGGGTGATGTAGCCAAATGTTAAGGTCCCCCTCCACGGTACCTTGGAGGATGGTTTTAGACAAGGAATCGTGACGGGTGATGTAGCCAAATGTTAAGGTCCCCCTCCACGGTACCTTGGAGGATGGTCTCAGACAAGGAATCGTGACGGGTGATGTAGCCAAATGTTAAGGTCCCCCTCCACAGTATCTTGGAGGATGGTCTCAGACAAGGAATCGTGACGGGTGATGTAGCCAAATGTTAAGGTCCCCCTCCACGGTACCTTGGAGGATGGTCTTAGACAAGGAATCATGACGGGTGACGTGGCCAAATGTTAAGGTCCCCCTCCACGGTACCTTGGAGGATGGTCTCAGACAAGGAATCGTGACGGGTGATGTAGCCAAATGTTAAGGTCCCCCTCCACGGTACCTTGGAGGATGGTCTCAGACAAGGAATCGTGACGGGTGATGTAGCCAAATGTTAAGGTCCCCCTCCACGGTACCTTGGAGGATGGTCTCAGACAAGGAATCGTGACGGGTGATGTAGCCAAATGTTAAGGTCCCCCTCCACGGTACCTTGGAGGATGGTCTCAGACAAGGAATCGTGACGGGTGATGTAGCCAAATGTTAAGCTCCCCCTCCACGGTACCTTGGAGGATGGTCTCAGACAAGGAATCGTGACGGGTGATGTAGCCAAATGTTAAGGTCCCCCTCCACGGTACCTTGGAGGATGGTCTCAGACAAGGAATCATGACGGGTGACGTGGCCAAATGTTAAGGTCCCCCTCCACGGTACCTTGGAGGATGGTCTCAGACAAGGAATCGTGACGGGTGATGTAGCCAAATGTTAAGGTCCCCCTCCACGGTACCTTGGAGGATGGTCTCAGACAAGGAATCGTGACGGGTGATGTAGCCAAATGTTAAGGTCCCCCTCCACGGTACCTTGGAGGATGGTCTCAGACAAGGAATCGTGACGGGTGATGTAGCCAAATGTTAAGGTCCCCCTCCACGGTACCTTGGAGGATGGTCTCAGACAAGGAATCGTGACGGGTGATGTAGCCAAATGTTAAGGTCCCCCTCCACGGTACCTTGGAGGATGGTCTCAGACAAGGAATCGTGATGGCTGATGTAGCCAAATGTTAAGGTCCCCCTCCACGGTAATTGGAGGATGGTCTCAGACAAGGAATCGTGACGGGTGACGTAGCCAAATGTTAAGGTCCCTCCTCCACGGTACCTTGGAGGATGGTCTCAGACAAGGAATCCTGACGGGGGTGACGTGGCCAAACCAGACAAGCTTGCAACGCTTCAACTGTGGATAACAGTGAATCCTGCGGCCCAACTAGGTCCTTGATCTTGTTGCGGACATACCGTAAAAACCTGGACTATAAGGTGCACCTGTATGTAAGCCGCATACCTTAAATTGACAGAATATCGAGTATTTGTTCACACATAAGCCGCAGCAGTTTATAAGCCGCAGGGAAATTACTCAAACAAAAAAGTTGACAAAGTTAAAGAAAAACAGTAGATTTTGCCTACCTTACCACAGAAAATCAATACATGAGCTGAAAACAACACAAAAATAGAAATTCTGCTACTGCAACATGACTATTTAATGCTCTGAGACAGTTTCTATCAATCTGTTAAAAGTCAAAACCAGTTGTCATCTACAATCAAGCTAAAACACAGACTGGAGGATGTGGAAGGAAACAGATTCCATATTACTGATAAATACGAAAATGGAAAAATCCACAGACAAACCGCATCAGTATATAAGCCGCATGGGCCAAAGTTAAGGAAAAAAAGTAGCGGCTTATAGTCCGCATTTTACGGTAATCATTTGTCTTTCATTCTAGGAATGAGACGGCCAGCGGTTTTCTCAGGCACTTTGACTCAAAAGCTCTTGGATTATCTTCTTGGAGTCAGCCAACAATGTCCGAGTTTCACACCCCGTAGAGAAAGATGGTGACTACGAATGACTGGTAGAGTCTGTACTTGGTAGTGAAGCTGATGTTGCTTTTCCTTCCAGATTCTGTTCAGTCTGGCCATAGCCGCCGCGGCTTGAGCAATCTGTTGACGGATCTCTGCCACGCAGCTGCCGTCTTTGGACAGAAGTGCCCCCAAGTTCTTAACCCTTTCACAGCCAACGTTACATTTTAGCACCACAGTGGTTTAACACTATGTCACTAAAAAGGCATCAAATTGGGGTCTATTATCCAAAGACCCTATTGTCTTAGTTTTGGGAAGTAAGGATAGACCTTATTTTATATATGTCACAGAAGAATCCCCAATACTGCAGATGGATTTTGTTCTCTACCCAGGTAAATTTAATGGTCATTTTTGGCTGAAATATGGCTGGTGGTGAAAGGGTTAAAGTTGTTCACCTCTTCCAGCTTCTGGCCGTTCATGTTGATGTCTAAAAGTCTAACAACAACTTTGCCTAAATTCCGCGTTTACAGTCAAGCTTTGGTCAACCTAATATTTTGTCACTCCAGAGGGCAGTCAATGCACTAGTTATCAAGTGTTACTTGTCGTGCAGAGAGAGAGTGATGGTAGGGACCTCACTGTGTCTCTCTCTTTCTTTATCCCCACCTAATAATATAGAGTTAGCCCCACACGAGCGTGATGCCCTCTGGCGTGAGAAAAATCGCACTGTCTCTCATTCCTTGTGTTCCTTACCGGGTAGTACAGGTGTGTATATTATTTTGTGATGTACAATAGTATCACCACCTTAAATAATTTACCTCTAGCTCCGGGATGATGGCACCAGTCCTCCACCCGTATCGTAAAGAGGGATCCTGAACACACAAAGAAAGAAACAAGGGCATCGCTGAGCGGCAGCAACGCATTGTGACAATGCAAACCCGGCCAGAGTTATGTCCTGTCCCCCCCCCACCCCCCAAATAAACACACCACTTTCCACCCTTACAGAACGCATAAAATACATAGCCCAAAATTTGAAGCGATTCTGTTCAGTAGTTCACGAGATACAGCTGAACTTTTATACAAACTTCCTTGCACCATGGTACACCACCACACAAAATTTGAAGCGATTCTGTTCACTAGTTCACGAAATAAAGCTGGGGGGGAAATGACATAGCCCAAAGAAGGAAATTTCGGTTTTCAAGGTCAAACTTCAAGGTCAAGGTCAGCACGGTGTTGATTAACGAAAGGAAGCTTCCTTTTCAAGCTGTCTACCCCTCTGCCAATTTTAATCAAAATCCAAACAGTAGTTTTTAAGATAATCGATACACAGACAGACACACACACACACAGACAGACACACAAACCGATCGCAATACCTCGGCCTCTGGCCGGGTAATGACCATGAACCTCTTCACTGCCTGAAGAGTGTTTTAAAACAAGTAGGTCAATGCATTTTCTTCAGCTAGGCTAGACTTTAGACAGTGTTTTCTCAAAATGGCCGACGCTCACCCTACTAACTTTAAATGCTCATAACTCTGGAACGGAAAAGAGATGCAAGAATGGTCCTTGTGTCATTAGAAAAAGAATTGTCTAAAGTTTTCAAATGTGTAGTTTTTCTTCAGAATGGTCAGTTTGACACTTAATGTCCCTTTCGTGGTGCTGGGTCACATTTCATATCACGTTACACACATACCGCCAAGTCGCTGTACATAATAAAGTACAGAACTTGAGGCCCAAACCTCCCAGTCAGTACGCTATACGACACTACATTACACTACATTACATCATTTCACAATATATCACATGTGACCCAGCACCACGAAAGGGACATTAAAGTGTCAAAATGACCATTCTGTGAAAATAATACGTATGAAAACTTCAGACAATTATCTTTTTCTACTGATACAAGAACCATTCTTGTATCTTTTTTCCGTTCCAAAGTTACGAGCATTTCAAGTTAGTAGGATGAGAATCGGCCATTTTGAGAAAACAGTCTAAAGTCAAGCCTAGCTGAAGAAAATGTATTGACCTACTCGTTTGAAATCACTTATAAGACCATTTAGAGACCATAGTAAAGATTGTCCTTTATAAATATGAAAGATAAGATGCAAGAGAACACGAAAATACCCATAACTCAAAATTGACAAAAAAGGATATTTTTGACTTTTGTTGTGAGAAACTATCCCAGCGACTTAATGTCCCTTTCGTGGTGCTGGGTCACATACTACCTTTCCCCCTCGTGTCCTCAAGCCTGTTGGGAGAAACTAACCCAGCGACTTAATGTCCCTTTCGTGGTGTTGGGTCACATATACCTTTCCCCCTCGTGTCCTCAAGCCTGTTGTGAGAAACTAACCCAGCGACTTAATGTCCCTTTCGTGGTGCTGGGTCACATATACCTTTCCCCCTCGTGTCCTCAAGCCTGTTGTGAGAAACTAGCCCAGCGACTTAATGTCCCTTTCGTGGTGCTGGGTCACATGTACCTTTCCCCCTCGTGTCCTCAAGACTGTTGGGGAGAAACTAACCCAGCGACTTAATGTCCCTTTCGTTGGTGGGGGTCAAATATACCTTTCCCCCTCGTGTCCTCAAGCCTGTTGGGAGAAACTAACCCAGCGACTTAATGTCCCTTTCGTGGTGCTGGGTCACGTTTCATATCAGGCTACACACATACCGCCAAGTCACTGTACACGTGGTCTCCAAAGTAGAGAACTTGAGGCCCGAACCAGCCAGTCATCTGTCGCACTTGGTACAAATTTCCCTGCCAACAAAAAATGATTCACCGTTGTTGGTTTGTTGTTTTTTGCTGTATCGGCGTATTAACCCTTTGACTCCCAACCATTCGAACCGGAAATCGATCCCAGTTCCCGAGAGATGGGAATTAACTCCGAACGTCACACCAAATATTTTCATTAAAAAAATCACCCAGAATAAAGTCTAACTCACATTTTATTTCTGAAAGATGCATATTGAATAGCAATGATGATATTTTCATTCGAAAGCTAACACAATGTCACACAACAAACCATGAAATAGAAGAAAAAACCCGTAATGGCGCTCCGAACATCACGCCGATTCAATACTGCACACGTCACGTGGAAAGAAGAAAAAAATTTGAGGTCACTTCGAAAAATCCGTTCAAAAAGACTAGTGGGTGCTTTCCCTTGCTGTAAGAACCAAAAACGGACCAGCGAGAGTCAGGAACAGGAAGAACTAACTTAGTATATTGCATTGTGGGTAGGGAGAAAGTGAAAGTGAACGTACTAGACAAAATTCGGTCGAATTTGGCGTCTGTGTTCAAGAGAGTTTTCTCAGCTCTCCCCGCATTTTTACACTTGCCTTTCTTACCAAACATTAAGCTGTATTTTATTAACATTTTCAGCTAATTATCTTTGTTGGAATAATGAATCGCACTCATGATAAAGGCCATTACCTAATAGGACCCCCCCCCCTATGTGTACACCGCGGCATTTGTCACAGTCCTGGTTCATTGCGTTTTTTTCCGTCTTGCCTTTATCTTCTACTATATTATTGAATGCATGTGTTTCATTATGTAAAATGGATGAAAATTAGTGTTAAATACAGCAAATGATAGAGGATGAAGTACTCAATCTGCAGTAAGAAAGGCAAGAATGAAAAAATGGAAAGAACCGAGAAATGGAGGAGGGGGGGGGGGGGGGGCATCTTTACCTTTACCAGAGTTTTAGTTACAACTCTTTTATTAGAGAACGAGACAATCATGATGATCCAAACATTTACAACATCTACCAAGGCAAGGAAGGCAAGGCAAATGTTTTATTTCATACCCACTTGGGGCACAGAAATATAAAACAAAGTACACACATAGATAAACAATCGAACATCAAAACAGAGTGATGTCTATATTATGAACGACAAGTAAATAACTAGGACAAATATACCTATATCATTATTACAAAAAACAAACAAACATGTTACATTTTGTCCATACAAATCATCGAAAAGAACTGTTTATAACTGTAACAAAGTGCTTAAGTTTAATCAAAAGTTTCTTATTTTTTGAGGAAAACAAAGCATTAAATTTATACGCATTTGGTCGCACAAAAAAGTACCGTGGAAGATATCTATTTCTTTCAACATTAAAGAAGGGACAGACAAACAAATAATGGAACTCATCTGCCACATCATGTACGCTACACTTTTCACAAATTATTTCACTTCTGGGTATATTATCGTAGCGCAATTTATTTACTGGCAAGTTATTATTAGTTGTTCTAAATTTAGAATGGTAAACACATAATTCTGAGGAAGTACTAAGTAGTAGGGATCAACACCAAATGATGGCTTTAAACATTCTATAGTTCATATATAATTCATCATTATCAACATGCATATACCAGGTTTGTAAGAAGCTATCTTTAAGACATCTCTTCACTTTCTCTTTGAACCATAAAGAAGCTGTGTGTTTACCATTATTCTTGTTTTGGTCATTATGCAATAACTGTAAACCCGAGTTCGAACCTATGTACAGGGAATTTTTCCTCTCACTCTGCACTAGGCCTTACGGTCTGAACGTGGAGTCTTTCGGATGAGACGATAAACCGAGGTCACGTGTGCCCATGCACTTAGCACACGATAAACCCAGTGGCAACGTAAAAAGTTGTCATTTGGTAAAAACAAAAATTGCATGCAAAAAAAAAAGAGCGGCGCGCCTCTGGCTGCGACGCGCTTTCCAGATGAGAGCAACCCGAATTTCACAGAGATGCCTCTGTATCATCTCATCCGAAAGACTCCACGTTCAGAACCGTAAGGCCTAGTGCAAAGTGAGAGGAAAAAATCCCCTGTACCCAGGTTCGAACTCGGGTTTACTTGACACGAGGCGAACGCGTTACCTCTGTGCCACTCTACACCACACTCTACACACGAATTGCTCGTCATTACAGTAATTTCTCAACCATGCGATTTCGAGATTCCTGCTTTTCATGATGGGTGGTTTTGTCCACAATTACTCAGTGTGTGTGTGTGTGGGGGGGGGGGGGGGGTTATATGTATGCCCATTTGCATGTGTGTGAGCGATTATTTGTTTCTACCGAATTTCTTGCTTTAATTTTTTGTCGTTGTCCGCTGTTGTTGTTAAGCACATAGAGCTCCACATTCGGTGGAGGAGTGCACTATATAAAATCTTCACTATTACTAAAGACACACTGACCCACCACGATTTAAGTCCCTTGTTTTTTTCTGGGTAGCTGTGACCCACATACAAATTCCCCCAACTTCAAATTGAGGCTGCTCTATAAAATGATGTTTCGTTTCGAATTTGGGGGGGGCATTTGTATGGGAGTCAAACCTAGTCAAAACAAGATTTCTTACCAGCTATAAGAGGGAACGTGCGGAGGTGTGGCTGCAAGTTGGGACTCGGAATGAGCAGCGTGGGAGCAACGCCACTGTACGGCCCAGAAGGTAGGACAGCAAAAAGAATTTTTTTTAAAATTTAAATTAAAAAAAAGAGGGAAAGCACGTGAAACCCGTGATTTCGTCACGTGATCTGATGGGTCTTTAATATTATTATTGTCGTTATTGGTTTTGCACGTTCACCTGTTGGTAGACCTGTCCTTTCTCCAGGCTGGTCACGCGCCCCCACGAGTTGCGCTGCTTCACCGGGTCGTACAGTCGGAAGGGCCTGTCCAATAAAGACATTGAACAAAGAATAATAAGAAGAATAAGAATAGTAGTACATTTACACAGCGCTTTACCTCAAATGAGCCCAAATGGCTTTAACCCTTTCACCGCCAGCCATTTTTTTTCAAGCCCAAAAAATACCATTAACCCTCTTACGGCTGCATACGCCAAATCCGACCGATTTTTTTTCTTTACCATTGCCTCCCGTAGCGCCCAATTGCGCCTGCTGAACGCCAGGTCTAGTAGTTTCATTTTCACTTTTTCCCTACCCACAATGCAATATACTAATTTAGTTCTTCCTGTTCCTGACTCTCAGTTGTCCGTTTTTGGTTCTTACAGCAAGGGAAAGCACCCACTACTGGCACTAGTCTTTTTGAACGGATTTTTCGAAATGACCACAAATGTTTTTCTTCTTTCCACGTGACGTGTGCAGTATTGACTCTGCGCGATGCTTTTTTTGTTTTTGGTTCTTACAGCAAGGGAAAGCACCCACTAGTTTTTCTGAACGGATTTTTCGAGGTGACCCCAAATTTTTTTCTTCTTTCCATGTGATGTGCGCAGTATTGACTCGGCGCGATGTTCGGAGCGCCATTGCGGATTTTTTAATTCCAATTTATGGTTTGTTGTTTGACAGTGTGTTAGCTTTCGATTGCAAATATCATCATTACGATTCAATATGCATCTTTCAGAAATTAAAAGTGAGTTAGACTTTATTCTGGTTGATTTTTTTCAATAAAAGATTTGGTGCGGACGTTCGGAGTTAATTCCCATCACTGGTATTCAAATAGATTTATCGGTTCGATTGATCAGAGTGAGAGGGTTAACCATAAACTGGGAGAGAAAAAAAAAAATCTGCAATATGGGAATTCCTCTGTGACATGTATAACAGCAGACTATCCGTACCTTCGCCAAAATTTAAAAAAAAATTGGGTCTTCAGATAAACAGGCCCTGATGTGATGCCTTTTAGTGACGGGGTGTTAAACCATTGTGGTGCATAAATGCGACATTGGGGCGGTGAAAGGGTTAAAATCAATTCTTCATCAACAAGTAGATAACATCAAAATGATAATATTTTATGATATGGCATGTATGTTTCCTAAAACATTGTAAAAAATGGTAAAAAATTAAATTTTTTCTGTAATAATTTTTTTTTTTTTAAAACAAGTAGATACAAAAAATAGTATAAGAATGACACAGACCAGA
>CM065708.1:34238936-34243936 GCA_017654935.2 Phymorhynchus buccinoides
AAGACAGAATCATACAAAGACTAGCTGATCTTCAGTTAGAAAGAGCTGCAAGACTAGAAGTGCTGTCAACAAACCGTGAACAACTCCGCAGTCAAGTTAGTAGAATAAAAGAAACAATCCAAAGAATTTTACATGAAGATACAACGCTGGCTGAACGAATAAAAACATTGTTTAGAGAGCAGGGTGTTACGATTGCTAGTGTTTTAACAGCTTTAGGTTTTGCAATCTCTACTTTAGTGTTTGCTTTAACCGGGTCAGGATCAGGAGCTGCTGCTCAACCGCCAGCTCCTGGCCCACCATCAAGCGATAAGAATTGGATTAAAAAACAACTGGATCATTTAAAGAATCTATTAAAAAAAATTAGGAATAAAAGCTCTAGACGCTATACCAGGAATATTAGGTGGAATAATTAGTTGGCTTTTTTCTACAGCAAGCAAAGTAGTCGGTTTTATGGCAGAACATTTATGGTTGCTATTAGTTATGATTGTAGGATTACTTTTTAGTAAAATAAAAATAAACTAGACCAGCCGCTGTTAAAAAAAGAACTAATGCTGTCTTTTCATTTTCATGATTATCAGTTGCAGTTAAGTTCGTTGAAGTTGGTAAGTTCGTTGATTTAATTGAAGTTGGTAAGTTCGTTGAATTTGAATCAGCCATATTCTTTATTGGAATTGTTTGTTGTACACTTGATGGAGCAGCAACTTCAGAATTTAGATCATTGTTTTTACCGATTGCTTGGCCGTCTCCAGCTATAAGGATTTCGTTGTTATAGTTTTCAATTGTTCCTATTTGAAGTCTGAGATCAGAGGGCAGCATGTAGAGTCCACTACCAACAGCAAAGTCTACTTTCGATCTTGCGAATCTTAAAACATCTTGATACCTTTTAATGCTAGCTGGGAGGTCAACTGTAGAATTGATTGCATCTTCTAAATTAGCTAAATACTGTTTTTGTGCATCAAACCCAGTAGAAGGATCCATTATCTCAGATTTAACTTGCGCTTGAGATCCCAGCAAACACCACACGTATGTTCGAATAGAATCATTTACTCGTTCTATTCCCGCCTTAGTTAGTCCTTCAGAAGTATCAAGAATAAATGTTGACCAAGCGTTTTTATGTTTTTGTTGAATAGATCCCAGATGAACGGTCGTACCTGAAGAAAAAGACGTGTAAGGTGGATTCCAATCATAGTTATACTTTCTGTGCACGCCCCAATAATAAAGTGTTCCCAAACCATGATTACGATCTAACTTTTGCCTAAAGTCTGTATTCAAGTTAATGTTAAACTCATTACAAATCCGTTCAAAGGCCTTCAAGTCAATTCTGTTGTTGAACGGATTAAAAGTAGAATCATTCGGTAATGGAGCATGTAGTTCAGACAAAATACGCTTGAAAGTATAATAGAAATGAAATCTATAAACTGCTTTTACCATGACTCCAGGATGATTTAAGTGATCAGTGAAAGAAACACCACACCCAGTTGTAGCACAGAACACAGCAAAGTTTAATTGGTTTTGATAAAACTGCATTGGATGACTAAACCACGCCTTTGCGATGTTATCATGTTTGACACTAGGATTTAAATAATGGTTTAATGGATTACTGACCTTAACTTCAAAAGAATCAACTCCCACTGCAACAACTATTGAATCAACAGCTATAGTTTTAGGGTTATATGATTCAACTGCATATTTGGCGTCTTTGTTATATTTAAAAGCATTCATTTATATATTCGTAATAAAAATGTTTATTTATATAACTGATCAAGACGAGCCAATACTTTTACAACGCCCTATTGAAAATCATGGTTCTCTAAAAGTAGCGCTCCATGAAATTTATTACAAAGTTAAATGGATTAACATAAGCGAATCCTTAAAGAACAATTGGATAAGAAAAATTGATAGCGTAGGGACGATGCAACTAACTATACCTGACGGTTATTACGGTTTTTGTTCATTAAAAGAAATGTTAAACGACTTCGACATTACTTTAAAACTTAATGAGGGAAATTTGAAAGTGAAGATGACGTTTAGGGGGCAAAAAGGTGAAGTATTTGAATTTGCTAATGAATTAGCTAAACTATTAGGTTTTAGATTAGACAGGTTCCATGTTACTGATAATGCACAGCAAAGTAATTCATTTACAGCTGTAAAATCACTTAATCTCGGAATACATTCTTTATTATATTTTCATTTAGATATCCTGAGTACAGATGACAACTTATTTGATAACCAGCCGTCTACTGTGTTAAGAGTTCTTCCAACAGCAAAAGCGGCATACTGTGATTACGAAATTATTACATTCACTAACTTACAGTTTAAAGAATTAGTTTGTGGGGTTCACCATTCACTAAAAATAAGAATAACTGATGATAAAGGAAAAGAAGTTCAGTGCGACAGCTTGAATGCTTTATTAGAAATAAAATAATTTAGTATAAAACAATGTCGCGCGGACCAGATCAACCGGTTATGCTTGACCCTGTTAGATGCGCAACTTTAGAATTGAAGGACCTAGCGGACACAGAAGACTTTGATTTAAACGGAGAGATAGGAGCGCTGTATGGGTTTGAGTACACAAACAACGGCTATTATAAACGAGCAGAAATAAGTGATAAAAAGGTTCCTAAACTAGAGCAACTGCGTAATGTAGTAGCTGACAATGTTGGCCAGTTTGAATATAAAGTTGTTAGGAAAAGGGATAACAAATGGCATTTAATTCCATTCATTGATTGGGAAATAAAGTTTGAATTTTTAAGCCCGTTTACATTCTTTGATAATAACAAACACTTTCGCAAATCATTTAACTCAGGACCGTTACATGTCAGTCTGATTCCACAAAACAACAGCAGAAGAGAAATAGCAATCAAACCTTATAAAAAGAGACAGTACATACTGCATAGAAAAAAGACAGTGACAAAAGATTCGGCCACGCAATTAGAGTTCATTCCTAAAATGGCTTTAGCAGACGAATTTACTATGATATTTGAACTTTCTGTTAGAGCAGACAACCCTGATTCCCTACCTGTTGGTGTTAGCGACAACCTAATGAAAGGGATTCTTATTTCTTGGCAAAACTTGGATGTTGAATCAGTGAGATGTACTATCGTTATTCAAAACCGCGGTGAAGAAATTAAGGCAGTGTCGACCAGCGATAAAGTTATATTGAGTGTTGATCCAGACAATCTTAAAGAATTAACGTACATTAATGTTACTAATTTAGATCTCATTGGGTTTTATTACACTGAAAGCATTTTGTCTGATGATCTTCTTAAAATGATAGCAAGTGCAAATTAAATGTTTAAATTTTTTTTTAAATATAAAAAGATGTCCGTTAAAGTTTATCCAAAAATACCAAAAGAAAATACTGACAAAGAAAAGACTGAGGGTGGTGATGATCCTGAAATCAAAAAGTTCAGATTGTCTACCATTACAGAAATACAAAGAGAATTGGAAAAAGACCTCACTAACTATAACAGAACCAAACGAAGGTACTCTTGTTTGTTTAATACAGCAACATACTTAAATACTGGATTTGGGAGTCTAGGCACTTTAACAGCGGGAAGCTCAGTAGGATTGTTGGCGACTGGTGTTGGATCAGTAGTAGCTTTGCCGTTAGGTTGTGTGTCGCTGACGCTTGGGTTGTTTTCAATGACAACGTCCGCTTTCAACAAAAAAATAAAAATAAAACTACAAAAGCATACAGCCATGGTTCAATTAATAATGGCAAAACTTAGTTCATTTCGATTGATTATCAGTAAAGCTTTGCAAGACTCTCAAATTTCGGATGAGGAGTTCAATAGACTCCAAGCAGACTACAACGACTACAAAATGCAAAAGTTTGAACTTCAGAAAAAATCAAAAGCAAGTTTTTCACAACCACAAGACATAGAAGCAATAAAAAAAGAATGTGAAAAAAAAATAAACGACACATTAAAATCTGTTCTAGGGAAATAACAATAAGAACTCCAAAGGGTGCTTATTCAATTCAATATGATTACAAGTTTCGAAAGTCTACTGACTATGACACTTAGTTCTCCAGTGACCAATTGAATACGAAAACTCAGGCGATTTAAACACACGCTTTGTATTGTTTGAGTCGAGTGATTTTTTATTTACAACTGTTGTGTTTATTTCGTGTAACTTAGATTGTATTTTTATGTTGTCATGATAAAACGTCTTGCTGTCGAACAGTGCTTCTTTATAGTTATCGTGTGTCATAACCATTTGAACAACCGGTCTAGAAATTCCTTTTGCTTTTTTAATTACGCTAGTTTGGCTGGCAATTGAATACATCTTTGCTCTCAGACCAACGTACTCTTTGATTATAGTTCCATTCAGTTCATCCTTCATCTTACCGATTACCTTTTTATTTACGGATGAATGTAATGAAGATTCACTTGGGTAGTCAGAGGTGTCATACCAGGAGTCAACACCTTTTGCTGAATCTGTCTCTAAATCTTTGTAGAAGTCTTCAGTCGGAATGTCTAGAATAAACGAGTCCGTGTCCGTGTAGAGTACTCTTGAGTCTGGGTAGAGCGGTTTAAAGTAGTCGTAAAGAAATTCTAGCATCAATAGTTTAGAGAGCTCAAGGACAGCAAACCCAATGAAGACTGGTTTGTCTAGTTTCACTTTAATTTTTTTCATCATTAACCCGTAAAGGCTGTCATGGAACTTTTTAAAGTCTTGGTAATTAGGTTTTGAAGTTAATTTGATTGCTTTGTTTTCTTGTGTTACTAATCTGACGTCTTTTCGTTTGTGCGGGTTTTCCATAGTCTTTCCAAAACAACTGTTATTCATTAGCTTGAAGAAGTCTTTTTCTGAAGGTTCAGTAGCTAGTGTTCTAAGATTAGTGTTCTTCATTATATATGGCTCTATGAATTTCTCCTGACTAAACGAAATGACTCTATGGACAGCAGTTAGTCTTAACCCATGCCGCAAGTAGAATTGAAGGAGTCTATAGTGACAGACGTACTTTTTTTTTGCTTGCAGATTAGGGACAAGTT
>CM065708.1:34248936-34261436 GCA_017654935.2 Phymorhynchus buccinoides
GAACATGAATTGAGGTCTCTGCAGGGCCTTCTCCAAGACTACAGCTCCATTATTTCTCGGTATGGTTTCCCAACATCTGGCATCAAGTCATCCTTTATCAAAGATATCCTGACCCGCAAAGATATCAGAGCGAGTTAGTCTATGATACCATGGGAGGTGGTTCCTATGTTGAAGCAGCACTCTCCTCCATCGGTGTGAGCAGTGAGCAGCTTGTGGACAACGTGGCTGCACGGCTCAAGGATGACATCAAGTCAACCAAACTCATTCCTTGGCCGCCAAGTGTAGAGGAGCTAGAAGAGGGGGACGAGCTTTCACCTCTCCTTGTGCAGCTGCTATCTGCTATGCTGGGGAAGAAAGAAGCAGATATGTCTCCAAGCACACTCGCCCTCGCTTCACTGATCACACAGCATATCACAAAAAGCCCCACCCCTACTGCAATCAATGCTACGGTTACTCTGCATGGAGTTACTCGCAGTAAAGAGCTTGTAGACTCTTATCACAAGTTGGGCATGGGGATCAGTTACCCAAACGTGCTTCTCCTACGTGATCTCTGGACCACGCATGACCTCGAACGATGTTCAATCTGTCCTGATGAGATTGCCGAGAGCACACCAAGCATCAGTATCATAGACAATGACGACTTCAAAAATGACACCTTGATAGGAGGAAGCACAGCACATTGCTGTAACTGGATGTTTCTGCAGCGTCTAGAACGCCTTCAGCAGGAGAACACAGAAGAAGAGCAAATGCGTATAAAGGACGCCAAGGCTGTGTCACAAATACTGACGGCCAAAGCATCCCAGATGCAAGCAGTCACGCCCTACAGGACCATCAAGCGTGGTGAGCCTCCCATTCGCCATGCACGTGAGCAGGCTAATTTCTCTTCCAGCACAGCGATTCAGCAAACTCGGGCCATTATTCATGCACTTGCTCGTGCGGACGTGAATGGTGACCGTCCTGATGCAGCTGAGCACAAAGTTCCTTCCTACAACGGGTTTCATGCAAGCTTGACTAAGGACCAAGGAAAGAGCAAGGCTTATTTTCATAAGTCTTACAACCAGCCACCTAACAAGACAGTGGTGGATGACATCATGGTCAAGCTGTCAACCATCATCACAACCAAGCGCATGCCCTTTGCCTTCTTAGCAGGAGACCTTCCTGTCTACGTTCTCATCACCCTGCTCGAAGCCGAGAACCCGGATAGATTCAGAGACATTGTACCATTTCTGGGTCCCTTCATACACAGTGTGTGATGATGAGTGCTATCTACAAGCGCTACAAGGGGAGCGAGCTAGGAGATGTACTTGTGGCGGCAGGAGTTATTGCCCAAGGCTCAGTCGACCATGCTCTGAAAGGCAAGCATTACAGAAGGGGACTGCGTTGCTTGAGGCTCATGTATGAGGCACTCGTGAGTCAGCTGGTACAGGAGAGACTCGCGCCTAACCTTGCTGATGACACAAAAGAAAACCTCAAGATTTTGAGAGATACAAGTCTCTCCCAAGAAGCCCGTGCTGCTGCTCATGAGGCACTCATAATAATAATAATAACTCTTATATAGCGCCGTTCTCCTGGCGCAGCAGGACTCACAGCGCTTTACAAAAAACATACATACAATAATCATGAAGAAAAACAACATAATTATACAAAAGTGGAAACACAACCATACAAAAATCCATGAAAAAACCCAATTAGCCCATTATTGCACTGCACTCACACATAGTCCAACTCAGCAAAAACTCACAGAGGGTGAACTGAAGGGGAGAAGACACAGGAGATCAACAGAGGTATTTTTTTAAGAGAACAGTTTTCAGGCCAGTTTTGAAAGAAGACAAAGATGGAGAGCTGCGGAGAGAGGAAGGGAGGTTGTTCCAGATGTGTGGTGCTTGGAAACGGAAAGCTCTGTTTCCAACTGTTTTGTATTTGTGACAGGTGTACAAAGAAGTTTGAGGCTACTTGATCTGAGGTTGCGTTCTGGTGTGTAGGCAGAGAGAAGAGAGGAAAGGTAGTCTGGAAGAGAGCCTTCGAAGTAGCGATAGGCAAGAGTGGCCACTTTGTACTCTACTCTAGCGTCAACAGGGAGCCAGTGCAGCTGTCTCAGCAGGGGTGTCGCTGAATCAGTCTTACGCTTTCTGAGCACAACCCTGGCAGCAGCATTCTGGACTCTCTGAAGACGCTTGACAGTAGAGAGAGGGAGACCTGCAAGGACTGCATTGCAGTAATCAAGCCTGGACAGTATGAGAGAAACAGCAAGTTGTGTAGCAGCTTCAAGTGATAAGTATGAACGAATGGAACAAAGTCGCCGAAGATGATAGAATGTTGAACGACAGACAGATGAAATGTGTTGATCGAATGAGAGAGATTCATCCAGACAGACACCTAGATACTTTACTGACTTTTGAAAAGGTACTGAATCATCTGACAAGGTCAAAGGATCACGCTTTATCACCGAGAGGCGGTTTCGGTTTCCAACAGCTAACAACTCAGTCTTGTCCTCATTCAACTTGAGTCTATTCTTATCCATCCATGATTTGACATCAGACACGCATTGCTCCGTTTGATGGGACACCACAGGAAAATCAGAAACAGGGGCGGGCTTATTGATCTCAGTGTCATCAGCGAACTTATGATAATCAAAATGATTTTTTTTACTTTCAATGACATCTGAAAGAGGTTGGGTGTACAGAGTGAAGAGAATGGGGCCTAACACCGACCCCTGAGGGACACCACAACATAGCTGAGAGGGCTTGGAGGACAGACCATTGACCACAACCGACTGAGAACGTCCAGACAGGTATGAGCTGAACCAGTTTAAAGCAGTAGAACTGATACCAAAGGAGGCGGACAAGCGTTCAAGGAGAATGGCATGATCGATTGTGTCAAAAGCAGACGACAGATCCAGGAAGGCAACAACAGACACAAGGTTCTGATCCATGCTTGAAAGGAGGGAATCTGTGACAGCCAACAGAGCAGCTTCAGTGCTATGACAAGCGCGATAAGCAGATTGTTTTGACTCAAGAAGATCATTTTCCTGAAGATGTTGCAGAAGTTGTGATAGGACAACTTTCTCAAGCAGTTTGGAAAGAAAAGGAAGGTTGGAAACTGGTCTGTAGTTTTGTAGGAGATTGGAATCAAGGGTTGGTTTCTTCAAGAGAGGAGTGACAATGGCTTGTTTCAGATAACTATCAACTGTGCCAGACAGAAGACTGCGGTTAATGATGGAGGTGATGAGGGGGACCAAATCATCCTGATATTGTTTAACTAGTTCCGTTGGCATGGGGTCAAGGGAGGAAGTCTTATTTTGGGACTGCTTTAAGAGTTTTCTTATTTCGTCTTCAGACACAGGTCTGAACTGAGTCAAGCATGACCCCTGAAAAGGAGTGTGGGAATTGTCAATAGGGAAGTGATCAAGACCCTGCCTAAGTTTCTTGATCTTGTCAGCGAAAAATGTACAGAAAGCGTCAGGAATTTCTGGAGGGGCTATGTCCGTAGGAAGCACAAGACTTTTTGATTTCCCCATGAGTTTATCAGACACAGCAAAAAGTTGCTTGCTGGAAGAACTGTTTTTGATTTCAGCACTATAGAACTCATGTTTGGCTGCGTTCTGTTTGTCCCTGAGCGCGTCTCTATCATGCACAAAGATCATGCAGCATTAGCTTGGTGGAAGAACTGTTTTTGATTCCAGCACTATAGAACTCATGTTTGACTGCATTCTGTTTGTCCCTGAGCGCGTCTCTATCATGCACAAAGATCATGCAGCATTAGCTTGGTGGAAGAACTGTTTTTGATTTCAGCACTATAGAACATGTTTGACTGCATTCTGTTTGTCCCTGAGCGCGTCTCTATCATGCACAAAGATCATGCAGCATTAGCTTGGTGGAAGAACTGTTTTTGATTCCAGCACTATAGAACTCATGTTTGACTGCATTCTGTTTGTCCCTGAGCGCGTCTCTATCATGCACAAAGATCATGCAGCATTAGCTTGGTGGAAGAACTGTTTTTGATTTCAGCACTATAGAACATGTTTGACTGCATTCTGTTTGTCCCTGAGCGCGTCTCTATCATGCACAAAGATCATGCAGCATTAGCTTGCTGGAAGAACTGTTTTTGATTCCAGCACTATAGAACTCATGTTTGACTGCATTCTGTTTGTCCCTGAGCGCGTCTCTATCATGCACAAAGATCATGCAGCATTAGCTTGGTGGAAGAACTGTTTTTGATTCCAGCACTATAGAACTCATGTTTGACTGCATTCTGTTTGTCCCTGAGCGCGTCTCTATCATGCACAAAGATCATGCAGCATTAGCTTGGTGGAAGAACTGTTTTTGATTTCAGCACTATAGAACTCATGTTTGGCTGCATTCTGTTTGTCCCTGAGCGCGTCTCTATCATGCACAAAGATCATGCAGCATTAGCTTGGTGGAAGAACTGTTTTTGATTCCAGCACTATAGAACTCATGTTTGGCTGCGTTCTGTTTGTCCTTGAGCGCGTCTCTATCATGCACAAAGATCATGCGATCCACCGTTAGTTTGGTGGAGCGCCACTGACGTTCCACTTTACGAAGTCTGCACTTCTCCTTCTGAAGTTTATCAGTCTTCCATGGGGCGGAGGGGCGATCAGGGACACGGCGGGTGATGAGCGGGGCATGTTGATCCAGGATCTGCTTCATCCCGGTGTTGTAGGCAGCAACGTCAACTGGTCCAGAAACAGTCATATCTGAACAAAAGGCTGTGATATCACTTCGAAACTTTTCGATTTCGATTTTCTTCAGGTTTCTTGAAGAAATGACTCGTTTTGTTTTTTCTGGATGCTCGAATGGTAGATGACAGAAAAGAGCGAAATGGTCACCAAGAGCAAGGTCCATCACACCAGATTTCAGGAGAGGACGATCCTGACCAACTATCAGCCAGTCCAGTATGTGGCTATGGCGATGAGTGGGCTCCTGGATCACCTGGTGCAGTCCGTTGTCTTGGAAGACAGTTTTCAGACGATTCACACTGGGGCATGTGGGGTTATCGTAGTGAAAATTAAAATCACCCACGACTAAGATGTCACTATGAGAGACCGAGTGATCGCAGATGAGATCAGAGAACTCCTCAATGAACTCTGACGGTGTGGCCTTATTCCGACGGCTTGGGGGTGGTCGATAGACACACAACACGTGAAGGTTTGCATTGTGGTGACAGATTTGCAGAGACACGCCTTCAAACGTTGTCAGGGAATCAAGCTTCTTCACTGTGGAGACTTTCATAAGCGATTCCTTCATCACAACAGCAATGCCCCCTCCACCTCTCCTAACTCGTGAGAAAGATTTCAGGGTATACCCCTCCGGCGTCATGTCCGTCATGAGAGCTTCATCCCCTCGTTCACTAAACCACGATTCAGTGAAAACCATCACATCCACTTCATTGTCTGCTATCACATCACTTAGATCCACAGTCTTGTTTCGACAGGACTGTGCATTGAAACACCACACACGAAGCGTGGTAGACTGGCGCTGGGAGCCTTTAACAAGGGGGACAGAAATCAGATTCAATGGGTTTATTCCAGTGCTTTGAGGCTGAGCTGTTGAGGGTAGGGCTGGAAACCTAGGGGTAACAACAACATTGATCGGGCGATGTTTCCTTCGGCCAGCCTTCCTTCCACGACGCGTTTCCCCCTTGACAATGCCAAGGGCCCGACACTTTTGAAGTAAACCTGGCGAAAGGCCCACAGAACAATTTGCACTGTCCCTTATTATGAATAGTTGCTGAGAAGTGTAGGTGAGACACCTTGTCTCCAGTTGATCACTGACACACACAGCCATGGCCCAGTTTTCAGTGGTTGAACCACACACACTGTCACTGTCAACACTGTTCACACTGTGCACTGTAGGCCCACTGTAGAATGGAGTGGCACAGAAAATAAACAAACTCAAATAGAATCGCATAACCATGACCGATTTTGATGAAAAATATATCCACGTGAAGCTTGTGATGAGATTAAGCACTATGTCCAGAAATAAAACCAATTAATCAATTAGCACAAAGAACAAATGAAAAAATAATGAGAAAGCAAGTTGACTGCTGCTGGCTAGGCGCATGAACACTACTCACTCACTCATGGAGGATGCTGACCTCAAGAGCCTGATCAACAACTTGTTCAACCATGTGGAGGCCTGTGACAAGGCAGACTACTGGAAGGATTTCCTTGTAATGATGGATGCACTTTTTCAGAATGTACATGCAGTACATGTCTGCAACTATGACGAATATGTTAGCTCTCTCCGCTTGGCAGGTGGAGCAGTATCTGGGGAGAAAGCCTCAGATGTTGAAGGTGACTGGGACTGGTATTCTTCAACCTCTTGTTTCTTCTGTCTTGTTCGAGCCTGTTCCAGCTTCTTGACATTGCATAATGTCAATTTACATAAGTCATGGACACAATGTTCACCGGGACCTTTATCCCAATCAACCGTTGAAAAGACACTTCCAAATTTGTCAAGACCACTCCATAATTGGGATTTTCGCTTGAGATTTTCCAAACTCTGAGAGGTGGCAATGGCATCTGTAGCTTTATTGCAAAGTTTGCCACACTGTAGGACACACGGGACAGTAGACATATGTCATATGCTATCTTCTGAATTCACACCGAAGATGTCCATCTTCACAGCATCACATATTGCACTGTGTCACTTGCTTCAAAATCCCTGAAAACACAGAAAACAGAAACAAATCTTGTATTTACATGATGTAAAATAGACAAAGATCGGATTTATAGTATGGAATTTTAATTGCATGACCATCATAAACTTAACTGAATGAGTTTTTTCGTTGATACCTTTTAGCGCTATCTAATGGCGGCCATCTTGAATTTGAGGGTGAAAATCATGTCATATTGTTAAAAGGATGTCAGAATCGCAATCCTCATGCTCGATTTACCCTAGAAAATATTTTTGTACATGATTCTATGTGCTTTGGTTCAAAACTTCTATTTTTAGGTTTGCACCAGCGGCCATTTTGGATTTTGGCCTCTAGCAAAAAATGCCAGCATTTTTCAGAGGGACATGGGGCCTAAATCTTTGATAAAAGGCCCAAAGAGGTCAAATCAATCGTCAAACCTTACTAGCCAGAGAGTGGTCACGGAATTTAGGTTTTAGACTCAACTATAAGGACTGTAGATATGACAACTGAAATGTTAATTTATGCCCAAGTATTTTTTTCTCTTTTACAATATGTGCGACAATTTTGTCAATATGTGCGACAATTTTGGACCGACAGACCGACCGACAAAGTGAGTTATAGGTTTGTGGCTGCTTGAGCCACAAACAAAAAGGCAGGAGAATGGATGGACCAGTAAGATAGACAGATAGCAGATGACAGTAAGCAAAAGGGAAGAGGCAGAGTCAAAGAGAGTGACAGATTAATTAGAGGAAGTTACAAGCACATAACTTCCAGAAGGTGGGGGAACTGTTTGTACGAAAGACCCCCGGTATCCCCACAGGGGGACTGTTTTAATTTAATGCACAGCAAAGCAAGACGTGGCAATGAGTCACAATTTGCTGGCGTGCATACGGCGAAGAAGGAGCAGGCTGGGTATAAAACAGCTAGTCAGTCGAAAGCTAGCGTCAAAGACAGTCTTTGCTGGCGTTTCGGTCGACAACAAGCAAAATCGAGTTCACTGTCAGGTTCTGTGTTCATCAGTGTTGTGACCTATTCTAACAAACAGCCACAGTCAGCCAGGTAGGAAGCCCTCTGTCTCTCACGGTGCATTTCTGCTTCTTGGCTGGTCTGTTGTAAGTCAGACGCGTTAACAAAAAATTGGACTTTATTATTTTATTCGCTTCTCCTTACTACTTTGCTTGGTGCATAGGAAGTTAGTTTGCTATGTTTTTTGTTTGAAGTTTTGCTTATATTTTCGTGTTTTTGTTGTTGTTGTTTTTGTAACCATTTTGTGTGTGGTTTTTTTTCACTACTTTTTAACTTTTATGCTTTACAGTAGCCGGTGTGTTGTAATTCAGATATGGGGTGCATCCCATAAGCGCGCGTTTTACCTACTCTCTAAAAGCGCGCATCCAAAAAATGAAGCTAGAAAGAGCGCAATGTTTTGTCCAAACAGCGCGCATCTTTGGAACCTAAGAAAGATCGAGGATGTCAAAAAGAGCGCGTTGTAAAATGTGATGTGAAACCCTAACCTAACCCTATCCCTAACCCTATCCCTAACGTGGTGATGTGTTGAATCGTGGACATATCGAAAGTTTCTTTCTCCCAAACAGCAAGAAGACTGAAGTTTAGCAAACAGACGAGTGCAAATGGTAAATGTCTGGTGAGAACGATTTCACCTATGCGCGCTTATTAGCACGAAAACCACACATTCACGTGCGCTCTTTTTGGCATGAACACGCGCTCTTATTAGCATGCAAAATGCGCTCTTTTAGGCGCGCGCTTATTAGCGGTGCGCTCTTTTCGACTGCTCCGCAGATATGATATATATCAGCCACAAACCTATAACTCACTTTGTCGGTCGGTCGGTCCAAAATTGTCGCACATATTGACAAAATTGTCGCACTCCAAATCGAGAGAGAGAAAATGGAGTTTTACGTCCTCTTGGTCTGAATCAGACACATATGGGACATTTGTAAATACAAATATGGTGGGAACAATACTGGAGGCAATGCCCGGAGGCAGTACGAAACCAGTAAAGTCCCGATTTTTAAAATGAATACAGATAGCTGTAAAGCTAGAGTGACTCCAAATCGAGGCTGCACTTCAAATTGAGGCCGCTCTTTAAAATGATGTATTTTAAAGTGTACAAAATAATAAACATACGTAATACAGACACTACAACAGACACGACGAGTATGCGGTGCTTCTTTTGATGAGTATAAGTAGGATACATAGTTTTAAATGTTTTCCAAAAGATATAAAAAGTTACGAAATGGTGCAGAGATAACATTCTGGTTTACAGATTAAAATTATTGAAAAGCCAGGGGAGGTGACTCATGATTGGAGTGGTAAAAATAGACCGCGTGCCACAAACTATTGCGATTTTGCGCTTGTTTTGTTCGCTTTCCCTTTGCTTGGTCAGGGTTGCAAGTCATTTTGATGTTTTGGATTGAACCTTTACTTTAATGTTACGTCTTTTCTCTTTCAGTTGCTCGTCTGTTGTATGTCAAACATTCCCTTCCTCATATATACAACAAACAAACAACTACACGACAAGTGTAAAGTGACGTTCTTTTATTCACAAGAGACAAATCAAAACTACTGGATATTTCGGCGAATGCGCGTTTATCAACACAGACAAACAATTAAACAGCAAACAGCAAATATAGCAAAAGGAGCAAAAAGCAGGCAACAGAAGGAGCAAAAAACCATCTACAAAAACTATGGTTAAGTTTCCTCTTTTCATCTTTTTTGGCCCATTGTTCATACCAGCATTTTAGTTTGTTTGGCTGGTTGGTGTGTGTGCGTGTGCGCGCGCGTAAGTGTGTGTGTGTGTGTGTGTGTGTGTGTGTGTGTGTGTGTGTGTGTGTGTGTGTGTGTGTGTGTGTGTGTGCTTGTGATTGTTTTTGTTAAACCAGATTATGATACCTTGTGACATTTGTGTTTTACCTTGGCCAGTTTGTATATCCGTCTCTGTCTGTCTGTCTGTCTGTCTGTCTGTCTGTCTGTCTGTCTCTCTCTCTCTCTCTCTCTCTCTCTCTCTCTCTCTCTCTCTCTCTCTCTCTCTCTCTCTCTCTCTCTCTCTTCTCTCTGCTTCCCTCTATCTGTGTGTATCATTCATTCTCTCCTCTCTCTCTCTCTGTCTGTCTGTCCGTGTGTCTCTTTCTCTCCCTCCTCCCCCCTCCACTCTGTCTCTCTCCCTCCCTCCCCCTCTCTCTCACTTGTGTGTACAAGTGTATATGTTACACTAAATTTGTAAATTGCCTGTTTCATGAAATGAACAAGATTTTTTGCTTGTTTCATGAAACAGGCAACAGAAATGCGTTTTTTTATGAAACAAAGAAAATCTGTCACCGGTTGCATGAAACAAGCAAAAATGGCTTGCACGTTTCATGAAACAAGCAAAATATTATTCGAAGACTGAACATTCGAATACAAGTTTGCCTGTTTCATGAAATGACCAAGCACTGAACACTAATTAGCTGATACAGCACCTCTCTCTCTCTCTCTCTCTCTCTCTCTCTCTCTCTCTCTCTCTCTCTCTCTCTCTCTCTCTCTCTCTCTCTCTCTCTCTCTCTCTCTCTCTCTCTCTCTCTCTCTCTCTCTCTCTCTCTCTCTCGTGTGAAAAGTAGGATTGGGTTTTATTTTCCCGTGTGTATGCGCTTACTTCACACATTTTGAATGTTAATAATGAGTATAGTTAATAATAATAGGTTTGATTTTGTTATTGATGAGTTACAGTATAGGGATGTTTTTTGCATGCTTTATATTACTTTGTATGTGTTTATTTTCGTTTTCCATTTTCTACTTTTATATATGTATTCTGTCCAGAGGGCTGGATGTAAAAAAAAAGCATGTTATTGCTTACTCTATTCATTCATTCATTCCCCCCCTCTCTCTCTCTCTCTCTCTCTCTCTCTCTCTCTCTCTCTCTCTCTCTCTCTCTCTCTCTCTCTCTCTCTCTCTCTCTCTCATTTTGTTTCCTTTTTTGGGTCTGATTTGACTGAAAGTGTAAGGAAAGTGTGAGGTCCATGAGGGTATGCTAACTTTGATTTTTTATATTTTTTTAATTCATATTTTTTCAAGATTTTGGTTTTCCCAATGCACCCTGTGAATCAACAGACAGAAAACAGCTGCAATAAGTCAAATTAAACTCAACATCGGACAATGTTTCGAAGAGCAGCATCACATCAACTACAATGACAACAACTACATAGGGGAAGACGGGGTAAAAAGCGCATGGGCGGGTAAGAAGCCCACCCCAATTATCTCATGAAATAAAGAAAATTTCAGTCAAATTTGCGCATGAGACGAATGCTAGACATTAACGCTCGTCTCATGGGCAAAATGAGACTGAAATTTGCTTCATTTCATGAGATAATTGGGGTGGGCTTCTTACCCGCCCATGCGCTTTTTACCCCGTCTTCCCCTACGAGACAAATAGAAAGATAGCAACAAAAACAACAACAATAACATAACACAACGCACAGTAAGAATGCAATAGAGAGACTCTACATACAATGAACTTTGAATTATTAAATAATTTTGCCAATTTTGAATTTTCGGCAAAAACACAGTAGAGAAACTGCGAAATCGGCGAACATTTAAACTTGCATATCTCCTCAACAGCTGGGCAGAATGCATTAATATTTTCAGTATTTAGTACAAAGTAAATTAGCAACACTTCCGGTATAACACCGAACCCGATGTACCAACCGGAAGTGTCCTGGCTAGGAACCTGACGGTAAATTCTTGTTCATGGAATTTCCAAAACCGGAAGTGACGTCAGAAAACTAACTACTGGATATTGTTGCCCTTATTCTGGTCCAGGTCTGAAAGGAGTTTGTTAATTATATATTAAATTACGAAATTGAACAAAGGGGGAATACTCTCTTTCTAATTAACTCCCCTCCACCAAAGTTGATGACGATACCAATCACCTAGCAGTGCATGGGTCAGAACCAAAGTGAGACAAACAAAGCATCATTCTAATTTTATTAAATAGTTTGGAAGTTATTCCAATTTATGTAAATTGGGTTTTGTCATTAGGATTCTACCCTTTATGTAGAATGCTATTGCATTTGTAAGAGTTTTTCCCTCTTCTTCTTCTTCTCCCTCTCTCCCGCGTTTTGTGGTTCGATTTGGCTGAAGTTTTCAGGAAAGTTAAAAGGAGTTTATTGAAGATATCTGTAACGGAGTTATTCAAATTTATGTATAATAAATTATGTCAAATTCATTGAAGTAAGCTGTAATGTTTACAAAAAATATCCAAATGTCGCTGACATGTGCAGAAAAGTTGCAGGACATCATAAATGCTGGTGTATGCTGTTTGCTATGTTAACAACAAAATGTGCCACCACCCTCAATGGAAAAGGTGACACTGATGTAAGCTACGATGCATTCTCCTGTCTTGACAAAGTTCATCAGAACAAGACAAAACTGTCATCAAAACAATAAGACCATCGCCATTTTGTCATGTGCTCTGTGTGTGTGTGTGTGTGTGTGTGTGTGTGTGTGTGTGTGTGTGTGTGTGTGTGTGTGTGTATGTGTATGTGTGTGTGTGTGAGAGAGAGAGAGAGAGAGAGAGAGAGAGAGAGAGAGACAGAGACAGAGACAGAGAGACAGAGAGAGATATGTCTTTCCTGTAACCCCCTGTTCAGACAAATCCCCTGGCGAGACAAGGGGTGGCATGAAGTTTGTTCTGGCTGTTCTTTCAATTGTTGAGAGAGGAAGGGGGGACTATGTTGTCTTAGCACAAGTGAAATGTAATATCTGCCTGTAATCCCCTGTTCAGACAAATCCCCTGGCGAGACAAGGGGTGGCATGAAGTTTGTTCTGGCTGTTCTTTCAATTGTTGAGAG
>CM065708.1:34266436-34271436 GCA_017654935.2 Phymorhynchus buccinoides
CTGTGCTCGTCTCTCGCAGCATGATGAGGAAGACGGGAAGGATTGCTCTGGTTGTCCTGGTGATTCTCCTCCCCCTGGTGACCCCGGAGAAGGATGAAGGTCAGAGGTCAACTCCGTGTCTGTCTTCATTCGTGTCTGACTACATCCCCGTGGTGATGCCGGTGTAGCGGGCCAGGCCCCCTCCTCTTGGAATAGACTCCCTTTACCTCTCCGTTCTGCCAACTCCCTTTCTTCATTTAAGTCTTCTCTCAAAACTACTCTTTTCAAATCATAGCCTGCTATATTTCTTTTCAAAGTACTGTGCCCCTTCCATCCGGGTGTGTTTGTGTGCATGCGTGTAGTATGTGCGTGTGTGTTGCGCGTGCGTGTGCGTGTGTGTGTGTGTGTGTGTGTGTGTGTGTGTGTGTGTGTGGTGTGTGTGTGTGTGTGTGTGTGTGTGTGTGCGTGTGCGTGCGTGCGCGTGTGTGTGTGCGCGTGTGGTGCGTTCGTGTGTGTGTTTGTGTGTGTCTGTCTGTTTAGTGCGTGCGTGTGTCTGTGTTTAGTGCGTGCGTGTGTGCGCGCGCACGTGTGTATAATATATTTTTGTCATTTCTTTATTTATATTGCTTGCTGGTTTATTCATTTATTATTGTAAGCGCTTAGGTCTTTTTTAAGATTAGGCGCTATAGATACTTATTATTATTATTATGTATTACTAGCGCAACGCCGAGTACCGGTAACGCCTAGTTACGGTAACGCCTAGTAACGGTAACGCCAAGTACTGGTAACGCTGAGTACAGCAAATTTGAAGCGATTTGGTTAAGAAACGGCGGAGTTATAAGGCCCCGTTTCCCGTTGGCGCTGCTCTGAGAGTGACGCGCTCTCCCTAGAAACGGTAACGCCTAGTAATGGTAACGCCAAGTACTAGTAATGCTGAGTACAGCAAATTTGAAGCGAATCGGTTAAGAAAAGGCGGAGTTATAAGGCCCCGTTTCCCGTTGGTGCTGCTCTGAGAGTGACGCGCTCTCCCGATTCTCTTCAAATTTGCTGCCAGGCTTTGTCTCTGCCACAGCAAGCCTGACAGCAACGTTGAAGCGATTCGGTTAAGAAACGGCAGAGTTATTTGTGAAAAGGTTAAGCGGCTTATATCGCGCGCGTTTCTTAATCGAATTGCTTCCGGTTTGGCACATTGATAGTCCCCGTCCCCGGTCATCTCTCTTCCAAATGCGAAGGCAATCCGCCCAGAAATGCCGGAGATACGGGCGTCAAGAGGCCTGCAGATACGCGTTTCGCGCATTTGACAAACCACGCAAATGATACCGCCGCCTTGGTTGCCGTTCCCATCGTCCCGTTAGCGCTCACAGCAAATTTGAAGCGATTCGGTAAAAAAAACGGCGGAGTTATAAGGCCAGTTTTGTGTTTCACACACACACACACATAGACAAACACACACACACACACACACACACACACACACACACACACACACTTGGCTTTTAATATAAAGATTATATAGGCTACCTCGTCTGAATTACGCCCGGGTATAAAATGGCCTAGGCCAGACTACTACCCGGGTATAAAATGGGGGTCCAGGGAGATGCAAATGTTTCAGGTTAAGGGGGAATCTACAGAACATGTACGTAAAGTTTTCGTAACAGGGGGTTTCCACCGGGTGGGGGGGGGGGGGGGGGGGGGGGGTCCAGGGAGATGTATAGATTGCAGGTTAAGGGGGGATCTACAGAACATGTACGTGAAGAAAAAAGTTTTCGGAACACAGGGGTTTTCCACTTTCGTAACAGGGGGGGGGGGGGGGGGGGGGTCCAAGGAGATGTATAGTTTTCCAGGTTAAGGGGGGATCTACAGAACATGTACGTAAAGTTTTCGTAACAGGGGGTTTCCACGGGGGGGGGGGGGGGGGGGGGGGGGGGAGATGTATAGATTGCAGGTTAAGGGGGGATCTACAGAACATGTATGTAAAGTTTTTCGTAACAGGGGATTTCCACCGGGGGGTGTGGGGGGGGGGGGGGGTCCAGGGAGATGTATAGATTGCAGGTTAAGGGGGGATCTACAGAACATGTACGTAAAGTTTTCGTAACAGGGGGTTTCCACCGGGGGGGGGGGGGGGGGGCGGAGGCGGGGGTCCAGGGAGATGTATAGATTCCAGGTTAAGGGGGGATCTACAGAACATGTACGTAAAGTTTTCGTAACAGGGGGTTTCCACCGGGGGGGGGGGGGGGGGGGGTCCAGGGAGATGTATAGATTGCAGGTTAAGGCCTAGGGGGATCTACAGAACATGTACGTAAAGTTTTCGTAACAGGGGGTTTCCACCGGGGGGTGGGGGGTGGGGGGTCCAGGGAGATGTATAGATTCCAGGTTAGTTTTTTTGGGGGGGGGGGGGGGGGGGGGGGGGGGGGGGTCTACAGAACATGGACGTGAAGAACGCAAACGCCCCGGCCAGGGCCGGACCAAGTAATTCGTAAGAGGGGGCAATGCTCTTGTGGGGGCCCAGGGGGCCAATCCCCCTGAAAGTTTTGCACTTTAGTGATTATTAAGACAAACGTCGAGTCATTTTCTTACCTTGCACTCTTCAACAAGGTACATGCTTGGGGCAGGGGTGGGGGGGGGGGTCCTAATACCAGGACCAACTTCGCCCCCCCCCCCCCCCCCCCCTCCCCCCTTAGATCTGGTCCTGCGCCCACCCCTCCCCCCTCTAATGAGTGCCCCTGTCTCTCTTGCAGATGGCAAGCAGAATCGTGGAGACCTGCTGAACCTTTTCAAGCGTCTCGCGAAAAGGTAACCTTGCTCTTCATGTTTTGTTTTTATTCCTTTGCCCCTCAATAGTGGGCAAAGGAATAAACGTTCATTCGTCTCTGTCTGTCTCTCTGTCTGTCTTTGGCTATTTCTTGTGAACGGCTGAACAGAATCGCTTCAAATTATAATCAAATGGGTACATTGTTATCATGCTGGTCTTGGCCTAGATGTTTGGGATTGAAAGCAGAAATGTCTGGCGGTTGCCATACTCTTTCACTTTATTGAAATTGCACTCTCCAAACTTGGTATGTAGGTAGATTGGCTTAAGGTAATTCAGAAAAAAGGACGATGATTACGTTGTTGACGTTTACCTTGAAACGTGTGAATGTTCTGTTTCTGGCTCAAAGTCACATACTATGCAAAGAAGTAAGGATAGAGGTACAATAAGCAGTAGTAGTAGTAGTAGTAGTAGTAGTAGTAGTAGTAGTAGTAGTAGTAGTAGTAGTAGTAGTAATAGTAGTAGTAGTAGTAGTAGTAGTAGTAGTAGTAGTAGTAGTAGTAGTAGTAGTAGTAGTAGTAGTAGCAGCAGCAGTAGTAGTAGTAGTAGTAGTAGTAGTAGATCTGGCTGAACCTGAAGGATAAAACGAGAACATGGTCCATGTATGATGGGGGTTTAATATGGTAATGTTGCCCTCATATTATGTTGGTCAAGGTCACTATTATATTGGTCAAGGTCATATGTAGGTCAAGGTCATATGTTGGTCAATTAGGTCGAAAAGGAGTTTGATAATGATACAGGCATTTAAAATGCTTTGGTACTTACTCAAATTTATTTCTAAAAAATATTTGGCGTCACTCATTGACAATAGTTTAGGGTTTACTATTTATTTCCGTTTACAATTTGCAGAAATACGAACATTGTGTTAAAGACACTTGAAAAAATGTTAAAATCTCTCTCTCTCTCTCTCTCTCTCTCTCTCTCTCTCTCTCTCTCTCTCTCTCTCTCTCTCTCTCTCTCTCTCTCTCTCTCTCTCTCTCTCGTCTCTCTCTCTCTCTCAGAGCCTAAATTCTTATCCTTGTAAAATGAACTAACTCACTCTCTCTCTCTCTCTCTCCTCTCTCTCTCTCTCTCTCTCTCTCTCTCTCTCTCTCTCTCAGAGCCTAAATTCTTATCTTGTAAAGTCTCTCTCTCTCTCTCTCTCTCTCTCTCTCTCTCTCTCTCTCTCTCTCTCTCTCTCTCTCTCTCTCTCTCTCTCTCTCTCTCTCTCTCTCGTAAAACATAAAACTAAAACAATTCCATAATAAGAGAAAATAAGTAAAAAGACTTATGAAAAGAGTTCAGAGATGTAAATCAAAACCCAATAAAGTTCATAAGAGATATGTACACCAGCTGGACATGCTTCAGGATAAATTTAATACAAAGTGGTTACCATATAACTCACTCTTAGCATAACGCTGTCATTACTATTAGTGTTTGAGGAATGGCTGTTACAATAGGGAAGTGGGCTGTGCTGGATCTGTATCAAAATCGCTACTGCTGTCATTTTTGAAAAAAAAATCATTTCAGCGCTTATTTGACTGCTTTGTTGTTGTTTTGTTGTTGTTTTTTATGTCAAATCTGTAAACATATTTATTTTAAGAAAAGTTAATTGCATAACAATAATGAACATACTATTATTATATCACAACCTGTTCTGTTGATCTGACAGCGAAAATAATTACTTGTATGAATAGAGAGAGAGTGAGAATGAGGGGGGGGGGGGGTGGGAGCGGGGGGAGGGGGGGGGGAGGGGGTGGAGGGGGGGGCAATGGGTGAGTGGGTATATAAATGTAAAATAAACCCCTATTAGCATGTAATGTATTCTTGTAGACTTTGATTTGTAGGTATTATGTTTGTACATGAAAAGGATGAAGTTGTATGCATATATAAACACTATGCCTATTTGCTCAATTTTCCATGTTATGGCATAGTTGGATTGTTAATAAGCTATTCATACTTATTGATGATGTTTGCATTAATTTTTGTTTGAATGTGCAAATCATTGGAGAAAAGAGAACCTTCTTTGCAAGGGAAAAAAAAAAAAAAAGTTCATAAGAGGGAGTGTTATGTAAATGCAAGGAAGGAATATATGTGGCTTCTCACAGAGAAAGAACAAACGTTTAACGAAAACCGGTTAGACAAATTTAAAGGGTCGTTAATTGACTCCAAGTCCTTTTGGTCACTAATTCGAA
The DNA here is from genome assembly GCA_017654935.2 of Phymorhynchus buccinoides. Classification (NCBI taxonomy): domain Eukaryota; kingdom Metazoa; phylum Mollusca; class Gastropoda; order Neogastropoda; family Raphitomidae; genus Phymorhynchus; species Phymorhynchus buccinoides. The sequence goes on from CM065708.1 coordinate 34,271,399, forward strand.
CTGTTCACATAAAAAGTTTTGTGTACAATGACATTTCA
>CM065708.1:34288936-34296436 GCA_017654935.2 Phymorhynchus buccinoides
AGCCCACCCCAATTATCTCATGAAATAAAGACAATTTCAGTCAAAGTTGCCCATGAGACGAATGCTAGACATTAACGCTCGTCTCATGGGCAAAATGAGACTGAAATTTGCTTCATTTCATGAGATAATTGGGGTGGGCTTCTTACCCGCCCATGCGCTTTTTACCCCGTCTTCCCCTATATATAATTATTAAAAAAATTAACGTTCTTTATGCGAGCAAAGTAAATGGGGAAGAAAGAACGAACGAACGAAAGAAACGAAATTTTATTTATACAGGGTAATGAGATAAGTATACATACTTTTTTTTACACCCAGCCCTGTGGCAAATGAAAATATCGAATAAACAAACGATAAGAAAAACCAGCCGCTAGATCAGCCAGCCGCGTGGCTGTGTTTTTGGCTCCAGTGACCTTGACCTTTGACCGTTTTCCATCTTGGCCTAGATATCCTGACTACCTACCCACCCGCATGCCAAATGTGGGGATCTTAGGTCCCTCTGTTCAAATGCTATCGTGGATTGAGGCAGAGACAGCCAGACAGGAACAAACTGACAAACACCACTGGCAACACTCTTTGGTTTAAGCGAATTGTATTAACCCTTTCACCGCCAACCATTTTTCAGCCAAAATATACCATTAACCCCTTGACTGCCACCAACGTATTACGTACTTACCTGGAGACATCACTGATGACGTCATCAGATGAAGAGGAATAACTCTGATATGCTGGCTTTGGCTCTAACACGGTCAAGAGAGTAATATCCCCAGATCATTTTGCCAGATTGGCTCTATCAGTTGTCTTTTTCAAGGTATGATTTGCCCCATTATTTTTTCTTTAATTTTCTCTGGCAGTCAAGGGGTTAAACTCAAGTGGGTTGAGAACAAAAATGATCTGCAATGTTGTGAATTCCTTTGTAACATGTATAACATTAGGCCTATCCTTACCTCCCAAAATTAGGAGAACAGGGTCTTCAGATACCAGGCCCTGATTTGATGCCTTTTAGTGACATGGGGGTTAAACCATTGTGGTGCATAAATGCGACATTGGCGGTGAAAGGGTTAATAATCAGCATAGCAGCAACATAAACAAGTGCAAATGAGCACAACAAGCTTAAAGCTTATACCAGGCGCTCAAACACAGATATGTTACACAATATCGGCTGCCAAAAGTAATAAGACACTGGAACAGAACATAAGGATGAAATAGCAGCAAAGATTGAACATTAAGAGAAATAACAGGTGAATGAGTATACACAGCACGAACAAACAACAACAGTAACAACAACAAAACAATAGATAACTCTCACAAAATTAAAACACCATTTCATCGCCACTGTCGCCTCTTGGCACCACAATGATTAGAGTTGAGAACCGGTTCAAAAATCTGAACCGGTTTTCCCTATCCGAACCGGTTTGATCGAACCGGTGTTTTTTTTAACCACTACTCGCACCACAAGTTTTACCTATGCAAACACATATTTATTTGTCAGAATATTCACACACGCACGCACGCGCACACATACACACACATGACTTATGACACACACACACACACTCAACTCAACACCACCACAAACTAGAAACAGCTACTTTTGGTTTACAAACACCCAATCTGCGCTGAGAATCAGTGTTGTTTTTCGAAAAGAATGCGTTATTCTAAGAAAAACTTACTTTCAGTTTGCAGTTTAAAAACCGGTGCACAGTAACTCGAACCGGTTTTTCGAACCGCGAAAGTTTAGCACCGTTTTTTCGGTTCAAACCGGTTCCCCTACCCCCCCCCCCCCCCCCCCCCCCCCCCCCCCATCTCTAACAATGATTGAACACCCATGTTGCTAAAAGGCATCAAATGAAGGTCTGGTATACAGTGACCTTATGTTCTTAATTTTGGGAGAGAGAGAGAGAGAGAGAGAGAGAGAGAGAGAGAGAGAGAGAGAGAGAGAGAGAGAGAGAGAGAGAGAGAGAGAGAGAGAGAGAGAGAGAGAGAGAGAGAGAGAGAGAGAGAGAGAGAGAGAGAGAGAGAGAGAGAGAGAGAGAGAGAGAGATTTTACGCCTTCTGGGCCAATGGGCCATTTGGGGCATTTGAAATTATAAAGATCCTGAAAGAAGATTTTGGGAGGTAAGGACAGGCCCTGTTTTATGCATGTCACAGAGGAATCCCCAATATTGCAGATGAAATCTTTTCTCTACCCGGGTAAGGTTAATGGTACATTTTGGCTGAGGACTGGCTAGCGTTGAAAGGGTTAAACCAGGTGTCGCTTCAAGGCTGGTTCTTCTTCTTCTTCTTCTTCTTCTTGTTCTTCTTCTTCTTCTTGTTCTTCTTCTTCTTGTTCTTCTTCTTCTTGTTCTTCTTGTTCTTCTTCTTCTTCTTCTTCTTCTTCTTCTTCTTCTTCTTCTTCTTCTTCTTCTTCTTCTTCTTCTTCTTCTTCTTCTTCTTCTTCTTCTTCTTCTTCTTCTTCTTCTTCTTCTTCTTCTTCTTCTTCTTCTTCTTCTTCTTCTTCTTCTTCGATCGCTCAGACAGTTTTTTGTCAATAGGAATTGTTCGGAAATAATTAAGGGCAGTAATTTCATGGTGTGTGGGAGTGATCTTGCCTAATTCAATCGGTCAAACAGGGGAAGTCAACTCTTCCATCAGCTCTCGACTCGTGTGCTTGAGCAGACATACAGCAATTAGAACACCGTGCGTCATTTCTAAAATTGATGTCATTTGTATTTTTACGTCACATAGGCTATAATTGCAAGTTCTCTCAGTTTGTGGATACTGGCCGCCCCTCATTTTTCTATAAAAAAAATGTTTGCAAAAAGTCGCTGACTCGCCGCATCCTGCGGTTTCAAACTTCGACGCCATTGTTGCATTGTTGCTATGGAATTTGACCGAGTAATGGAGGTAAATAATTCCAATTTTCACGAAGTGCTCTCCCCTACTTTTCCCCCCCGAAAATCGTCTATTATGAGCGCAGGGGCTGGTTATTCAAAATACAGCAATACTCCCACAGGTAAACGCGTTGCTGTTGCCAGTAAAATGATCTACGCTGTATTTACTCTGTGTGTGTGTGTGTGTGTGTGTGTGTGTGTGTGTGTGTGTGTGTGTTGTGTGTGTGTGTGTGTGTGTGTGTGTGTGTGTGTGTGTGTGTGTGTGTGTGTGTGTGTGTGTGTGTGTGTGTGTGTGTGTGTGTGTGTGTCTGTGTGTGTGTGTCTCACTCTATGTGTGTGTGTGTGTGTGATGTGTGTGTGTGTGTATGTGTGTGTGTGTGTGTGTGTGTGTGTGTGTGTGTGTGTGTGTGTGTGTGTGTGTGTGTGTGTGTGTGTGTGTGTGTGTGTGTGTGTTGTGTGTCTCACTCTATGTGTGTGTGTCTGAATATGTATATGTGTGTGTATGTGTGTGTGTGTGTGTGTGTGTGTGTGTGTGTGTGTGTGTGTGTGTGTGTGCGTGCGTGCGTGTGTGCGTGTGCGTGTGCGTGTGCGTGTGCGTGCGCGCGTGAGAGAGATATAGGGCGGGAGGGAGGGAGGGAGACAGAGACACACACACACGCGCACACTTACACACACACACACACGCACACGCACGCACACGCACGCACGCACGCACGCGCGCGCGCACGCACACGCACACACACACACACACACACACACACACACACACACACACACACACACACACACACACACACACACTTCGCCACAATAGCCACTCCCTCTCACCCCCTAGCGACAGGGCAAGCGTCATCACGTGACCTAATCGATTTCAGGGACCACCTGATAATAATAACTGCCAGTCATGAGTTGTCAACCTACTTCGACTTCATGTAACGTTTCCTCAGCGACCGCTCTGTTGGAGCTAAAACGCAAACTTTTAACAACGTCGTAGGAAACTGTTTTCGCTACACGGGTACAAAAGAGGTCAAGCAACCTGATTCTAGTCCAGGTAACGTTTCTTCTGCGACCGCTCTGTTTGAGCTAAAATGCAAACTTTTAGCAACGTTGTAGGCTGTGAAATCTTCATTCGTAAAAGAATGAAAACGTATTTTGCGTCCTCCGACCTGGAACAGGTAGGGGAGGACGGGGTAAAAAGCCCATGGGCGGGTAAGAAGCCCATGCTAATAATCTCAATAATGTTTAGCATTGGTCTCATGGGCAAATTTGACTGACATTTTCTTTATTTCATGAGATAATTGGCATGGGCTTCTTACCCGCCCATGGGCTTTTTACCCCGTCTTCACCTACATACGGGACATGCAATCATAAATGTAAAGACAGTGGGTCGATCCTGGATGCATTATTGATTATTTATATTTATGTGTGCTTTATTGGTCCCTTCTCGTGACTTTGTTTTGTTAAGAAACACTTACAAAGATTTTCTCCAGCCGAAGACGGACATCTTGGGCCTGACTATTTCTCAGTTAGGCGCATAGCGGCAAGCATGACGCATCTGCTCTCATATGACAGGACACTGTCTGAGCGCTCGAAGAAGAAGAAGAAGAAGAAGAAGAAGAAGAAGAAGAAGAAGAAGAAGAAGAAGAAGAAGAAGAAGAAGAAGTAGAAGAAGTAGTAGAGGAAGAAGAAGAAGAAGTAGAAGAAGAAGAAGAAGAAGGAGAAGAAGAAGAAGAAGAAGAAGAAGAAGAAGAAGAAGAAGAAGAAGAAGAAGAAGAAGAAGAAGAAGAGCAGAAGAAGAAATCACACAACCCACTTCTAATACAGATGTAGGTTTCCTTCAATCGCTCTGCTGAAGCTAAAACGCAAACATTTAACAGCGGTACAGGAAACCGTTTTACTATTATTATTATTATTATTATTATTATTATTATTATTATTATTATTAGTAGTAGTAGTAGTAGTAGTAGTAGTAGTAGTAGTAGTAGTAGTAGTAGTAGTAGTAGTAGCAGTAGTAGTAGTAGTAGTAGTAGTAGTAGTAGTAGTAGTAGTAGTAGTAGTAGTAGTAGTAGTAGTAGTAGTAGTAGTAGTAGTAGTAGTAGTAGTAGTAGTAGTAGTAGTAGTAGTAGTAGTAGTAGTAGTAGTAGTAGTAGTAACAACATTTAGGACGCCTAATCAAGTTAATGCCCTAGGCATTTACAATAAAACAATGTAATAAACACATATAGCATAACATATAATCATAATTAATAGGCAACATAAGGAAATATATATGTAAAATCAGACATACAGATACACAACTACATATAGCCTACAAACGCTCACACATGCATGTACGCACGCACGCACACGCACACATATTGCTCGTGCACACGCTCACACAGACACGCACGCGCACACATATTGCTCGTGCACACGCCCACACAGACACGCACGCGCACAAGTGCAGCCATTCACACCCAGAGAAGCACACATCAGGTCATGAAGGGAAGGATTAGTAGTTATTTAGGAAACAGATCAGTTTGGAGATGGCGTTGTTTGAATGTGGGTAGAGAAGGTGAGCATCTGAGAGAGCGAGGCAACTGATTCCTAGGAACCGGAGCTTGATAGGAGAAAGAGCGTTGACCAAAGGTCTTAGTGCGGACAGTGGGGATTCTATAGAGACGGGTGTCAGAGGAGGAACGTAAAGCTCGAGATGGTATGTTGAGATGCAACAGATCAGTGAGATATTCAGGACACGAAGACTTGATAGATTTGAACCTTAATAAACCTATAAACCTTAATTAGTAAAAGAAGTCACATGGTTTCATATTAATCTTCCTTTTTGGCAAGGGAGAACTCCCTTCTGAAAGGGAAACAACTACCAGCCCTGTTGAACGCGGTTGTGAGTTCGCTTTCATCCACTATAGGCCCTATGTTAGTGAGCAGAAAAAACCCAGTATCATTATGCCTACTTTATTACAGTAATTACTAGACAAAAATAGTCAGAAAGGACGCCCTCAACACACTTGCGGAAATTCAGTTGTTTGTGGCTCAAGCCACAAACCTATAACTCACTTTGTCGGTCGGTCGGTCTGTCTGTCTGTCGGTCGGTCGGTCCAAAATTGTCGCACTTCAAATCGAGGCTACACTTCAAATTGAGGCCGCTCTTTAAAATGATGTATTTTAAAAGCGTGCAAAATAATAAACATACGTAATACAGACACTACAACAGACACGACGAGTATGCGGTGCTTCTTTTGATGAGTATAAGTAGGATACATAGTTTTAAATGTTTTCCAAAAGATATAAAAAGTTACGAAATGGTGCAGAGATAACATTCTGGTTTACAGATTTAAATTATTGAAAAGCCAGGGGAGGTGACTCATGATTGGAGTGGTAAAAATAGACCGCGTGCCACAAACTACTGCGATTTCGCGCTTGTTTAAACAAACAAAACAAAAAAACTGAAAGAGACTGCATCGTCACTGGAACATACAACAAACAAACAACTACACGACAAGTGCAAAGTGACGTTATTTTATTCACAAGAGACAAAAAAAACCTACTGGATATTTCGGCGAATGCGCCTTTATCAACATAGACAAACAAGAAAACAACAAATATAGCAAAAGGAGAAAAAATACTGTAGAGGGGAAGTATTGTTTTTTGCTCTTGTTGATGTTTTGCTCCTTTTGCTATTTTTGCTGTTTGCTGTTTTCTTGTTTGTCTGTGTCGATAAAGGCGCATTCGCCGAAATATCCAGTAGTTTTGTCTCCTGTGACTAAAATAACGTCACTTGAAAATTATTCAGGTAAAGCTTTCAAGGATGTTCTTTGTCCTTTACTATCAATTCCTTCCACAGACACACACACAAAACCAAACCCTGCTCAAACAGTTTCAATCACTCTGTTAGTGCTCAGAAACGACCCGCTAGAGAGTAGTAAGTTAGAAACTAGATGCACATATTTTGTTTCGTGCAGAACATATGAGTTTCAAGATCCCATAGGCTTACACACGCAAAACGCGTACTCTTCTGCTCGAGTGCACGAAACGCCTCATAGCGCTATTGTATAGGCAACCTTTCAATTGGCTTTCAAAGTGCTCAGTACATACACTCCAGTCTTAACTTTAAACCCCTCCCTCCTTCACAATACCTTCTCCTACCCCCCCCCCCCCCCTAACCCCAATACGCTCGTTCAATAACGACTCTCTCTCTCTCTCTCTCTCTCTCTCTCTCTCTCTCTCTCTCTCTCTCTCTCTCTCTCTCTCTCTCTCTCTCTCTCTCTCTCTCTCTCTCTCTCTCTCTCTCTCTCTCTCTCATTCCTCTAGCGGATCAGTGCAATATGTCCCCGTCTCTAAGTGTCCCCTTCTTTTTGTGTCCTCATTTCCATATGTTTGCACCTCTATATCTCCGTCTCTGTGTGTCCCTGTCTCCAATTTGTCCCCGTCTCTATGTGTCTCCGTCTCTATGTGTCCCCGTCTCTATGTGTCCCCGTCTCTATGTGTCCCCGTCTCTATGTGTCCCCGTCTCTATGTGTCCCCGTCTCTATGTGTCCCCGTCTCTATGTGTCCCCGTCTCTATGTGTCCCCTTCTCTATGTGTCCCCGTCTCTATGTGTCCCCGTCTCTATGTGTCCCCGTCTCTATGTGTC
>CM065708.1:34298936-34303936 GCA_017654935.2 Phymorhynchus buccinoides
GGGGTCACATAGAGACGGGGACATAATGGGGACACAGAGACAGGGACATAATGGGGACACACAGAGATGGGGACATAATGGGGTCACATAGAGACGGGGACATAATGGGGTCACATAGAGACGGGGACATAATGGGGACACATAGAGACGGGGACATAATGGGGACACACAGAGACAGGGACATAATGGGGACACATTGAGACGGGGACATAATGGGGACACAGAGACAGGGACATAATGGGGACACATAGAGACGGGGACACACAGAGACGGGGGCCAAAATGGGGACACGTAGAGACGGGGACACACAGAGACGGGGACATGTAGAGACGGGGACACATAGAGACGGGGACACACAGAGACATGGACATAAATGGGGACACATAGAGACAAGGACATAACAGGGACACACAGAGACAGGGACATAACAGGGACACACAGAGACATGGGACACACAGAGACAGGGGACACACAGAGACGGGGGTCTTGTAACAGAGACACACAGAGACAGGGGACACACACAGACGGGGAGATGTAGAGACGGAGACACATAGAGACAACATGGACATAACGGGGGACACATAGAGACAGAGGACACATAGAGACAAAGGACACATAGAGATAGGGGACACATAGAGACAGGGGACACATAGAGACAGGGGACACACACAGACGGGGACATGTAGAGGCGGAGACACATAGAGACAACATGGACAGGGGGACACATAGAGACAGAGGACACATAGAGACAGGGGACACATAGAGACAGGGGACACATAGAGACAGGGACACATAGAGACAGGGGACACATAGAGACAGGGACACATAGAGACAGGGACACATAGAGACAGGGACACATAGAGACAGGGGGACACATAGAGACAGGGACACATAGAGACAGGGACACATAGAGACAGGGGACACATAGCGACAGGGGGACACATAGAGACATGGGACACATAGAGACAGGGGACACATAGAGACAGGGACACATAGAGACAGGGACACATAGAGACAGGGACACATAGAGACAGGAGACACAGGGGACACATAGAGACAGGGGACACATAGAGACAGAGGACACATAGAGACAGGGGACACATAGAGACAGGGGACACATAGAGACAGGGAACACATAGAGACGGAGGACACATAGAGACAGGGGACACATAGAGAGAGGGGACACAGGGGACACATAGAGACAGGGGACACATAGAGACAGGGGACACATAGAGACAGGGGACACATAGAGACAGGGGACACATAGAGACAGGGGACACATAGAGACAGGGGGACACAGGGGACACATAGAGACAGGGGACACATAGAGACAGGGGACACATAGAGACAGGGGGACACATAGAGACAGGGGGACACATAGAGACAGGGGACACATAGAGACAGGGGACACATAGAGACAGGGGACACATAGAGACAGGGGACACATAGAGACAGGGGACACATAGAGACAGGGGACACATAGAGACAGGGGACACATAGAGACAGGGGACACAGGGGACACATAGAGACAGGGGGACACATAGAGACAGGGGGACACATAGAGACAGGGGACACATAGAGACAGGGGGACACATAGAGACAGGGGACACATAGAGACGGGGGACACATAGAGACAGGGGGACACATAGAGACAGGGGACACATAGAGACAGGGGACACATAGAGACAGGGGACACATAGAGACAGGGGACACATAGAGACAGGGGACACATAGAGACAGGGGACATATAGAGACAGGGGACACATAGAGACAGGGGACACATAGAGACAGGGGGACACATAGAGACAGGGGGACACATAGAGACAGGGGGACACATAGAGACAGAGGACACATAGAGACAGGGGGACACATAGAGACAGGGGGACACATAGAGACAGACACATAGAGACAGGGGACACATAGAGACAGGGGACACATAGAGACAGGGGACACATAGAGACAGGGGGACACATAGAGACAGGGGGACATATAGAGACAGGGGGACACATAGAGACAGGGGGACACATAGAGACAGGGGACACATAGAGACAGGGGGACACATAGAGACAGGGGGACACATAGAGACAGGGGGACACATAGAGACAGGGGGACACATAGAGACAGGGGACACATAGAGACAGGGGACACATTCACAATCAGGGGACATATTGGCCACTGCAACGACCACCTTTTTGCAAGAGTGAATGCCCTTGGTAGACGCTTGAGAACTGACCAAACAAGGGCATCACTCTCACCAGTAACCCTATTTGGGGGCCACCGAATGGCTGCCTTTTGCAAGAGTGAATGCTCTTTTGGATACTGACCAACAAGGGATGGACTCTCACGGTCAAGGGCCTAATAACCCTAGTTGCAGTGGCCTATAGAGACTGGAACACACACACACACACACACATATAGACGAAATGAAGGACACATAGAGACGTGGGCACACTCATACGTACGTACCCCCCCCCCCCCCCCCCACCCCACCCACCACCACCACCACCACCACCCCACCACACCCCAAGCAGAACTTATCAAGGTCCGGATTGTGTGAAAGAGCTTTAGTTCACCCTAGTCTCTCTTTTGGAACGGAACGGTCGTTAGATTTTTATAGCTGCCTTCAAAATGTAGGTAGTAGTAGTTGTAGTTGTAGTTGTAGTGTCGTCTGCGACGCGAGCTGCTTAACAATAATGGTACGGAATTTACAGGGCACATGTAGCGAATAATTTGGTAGGGCTTTAGCGAGTCTTTAATTTTCTTTCTTCCGTGTATTTGATGGTCTTCATTCAGTAGGTCTAAAGACGTTTTTGTAAAAGTGAAAATGAAAGACTCCTTTCTTACTTCGTATTTGGGAAAACGGGTTTATGGTGTTATAATGAGTGTTTGAGAAGGCAAGGTTGTTGTGTGGGTTTTTAAAAAAGTGAAAATGAAAGACTTTTACTGCTTCGTACGTGTATTTGGGAAAACGTGATAATGGTGTTATAATGAGTGTTTGAGAAGGCTTCAATGTGGACCCTGACGGATGAGTTTTTTTGCAAGAAACACGTCGAGATCACCAGAAAGACAGCCGTTCCAAGGATAGGAACACTCTCTTTGCTCTGGTTTCCTAGAAATCAAACCGTCAAGAACGGCGATTCCTCCTTGGCGGAGATGCCGGAGAGAGAAGCCATTTTGGATGGGGTGGGTGGAGGTCACTCATTGTGGTTGAAGCTTTTTTTTTTTTTGTAGTGCAGTAAAATAAAAAAAAGGAGCTATTTTCTTTGCTGTGAGCGAAACTCCTTTAGGTAAACTGTATAAAATATAAAAATAACTAAATAAAAAGGCTTGTGTTGTGAACATTTCGTGCAAACGATTTGGTCTAAACTCAGGCGGCCATTAGAAAAGAGAAGCCACTTGCTTTACCTTTCAATGAAATAATTTGACTTCCAGCACCACCGCCAAGGAGGAATCACCGATTTGACGGTTTGATTTCTAGGAAACCAGAGCAAAGTGAGTGTTGCAATCTCTGTAAAGGGTGTTTTTCTGGTGATCTCGACGTGCGGTTTTTTTGCAAAAATTCATCCTTTCAATAAAAAAAATTTCAAAGTGAAAAAGGACGATTCTTGCTTTTGTTCTAACAGTGGAACCTCCCTTATTTCTTCTTCTTCTTCTTCTTCTTCTTCTTCTTCTTCTTTCCGCGTTCCCAGGAGCCTTATTATGGCCATAATGGGTAAGGTACGTATGTGTCTTCTTTTTCAGTTTTCAGTGGTCTCCCCGATGCAAACAGCCGACACATTCCGATTTCGGAGGAGACTTGCTATCTCATCAAGACTCCCTCCCATTTAAGACCTACTTCTCTTCATGAAACATTGCCCTTCTTTATTATAAGTATACAAATTACCTCCCTTATGCAATTTTCCCACTTAAGGCCTTATTTGTTTGGATGGGTTTTTTCGAGCTCCCATTTAAGACCTATTTCTCTGACTGAGACATTGCCTTTCTTTATTATAAGTATTAAAATTACCTCCCTTATGCAACTCCCTTCCCACTTAAGGCCTTATTTGTGGAGGATTGTTTGGCTATATTCACATTAATTTTATTCCCGTCAAGAACGATAATCTGTTGACTGAAAAAGCAATCGCTATGTTCTTTTCTGTTACAAATTATCGTTCTTGACGGGCATAAATGCGAATATAGCCCATTGTTTTTCGAGGTCGTAAAAGGGAGCTTCCGTTGTGATATTGTAAACGTGGTTATGGTGTTATCATATGGCTCCCCCCCCCCACCTGCGTGCGCATCTCGACCCTTCCAACGGAAGTGTCGCCATCTTAGTCCTTATTTGTGTGTAAGCAAAGTGAAAATGTTATCTAAATGTGTAAAGAAAACATCCAGATGTTATAAATACAGTTTAGATAAGTTTCGAATTGGAACAGCCAAACACGCAGCATCGATCTGGCATTTTTTCAAACAAAGTTACTGACTAAGATGGCGGTCTCCCATAATATGGCGCTCCTTGTGGCCGGATATGACGACACGTGGGTACAAGCCATAAAGAATGTTTGTGTGTGAAACTCAGAACTTGGGCGTTTTGCGGTGTTTTGAGTTAGGTGATTTTCCTGTGCAGTGAATTTTGTGAGATGTTGTAAGTTCACGGGTTCCTTGTGTGAAGTTTCTTGACGGGAATGTTGTTGGAAAACTTTGAAAAACGCGAGAGACCAGGCAGGTAAGAGAGACGAGAGAGATAGAGACCATTTTTCGGTTGGAAAAAACATTCACAGGAGGAGATTTGTTTTTGTTTTGATACTACTTTGAGAATGAGCGGTTAGAAAAGGTAAGTTTGTGTCGTGGGAGACAGAGAGGGGGGGGGGGGAGAGAGAGAGAGAGAGAGAGAGAGAGAGAGAGAGAGAGAGAGAGAGAGAGAGAGAGAGAGAGAGAGAGAGAGAGAGAGAGAGAGAGAGAGATTGTGTGTGTGTGAGGCACAGAGAGAGAAAGGAAATGTGTGCGTGCGTGTGTGTGTG
>CM065708.1:34321436-34322987 GCA_017654935.2 Phymorhynchus buccinoides
AGCTAACTTTGTCAGGGTCCTGTCAGCAGAGTGGTCTTCCCTGTTGGCAGTCTGCGGATGGGGACAAAACCTTGAAACTCCAAGCATCACGTCTCTATCAGTGTATCTGTGTCCCTGTGTATACGACTGTGTCCCCATTGTATACGACTGTGTCCCCATTGTATACGACTGTGTCCTCAGTGTATACGACTGTGTCCCCATTGTATACGACTGTGTCCCTATTGTATACGACTGTGTCCCCATTGTATACGACTGTGTCCCCATTGTATACGACTGTGTCCCCATTGTATACGACTGTGTCCCCATTGTATACGACTGTGTCCCCAGTGTATCCGACTGTGTCCCTGTATTTATGTGTCCCCGTCTGATACCTGTCAGTATCTAGTTAAGTGACCCTAATCCAAACCTTCATTCAAATCCAACATCATAACCCTGTCCCTGACCCTAATACAGTACCCTAGCCAACCCTAATGGTCGATCTAGCTCGCCTATTTGACCGCCAGGTGGCAACCAACTCAACAGGGGCTTATCTCGTGATATCTTTAGTTGGGGGTAGAGAAAGAGAGAAGGGAGGGACTCCTCTCTCTCAATACTCTCTCTCTCTCTCTCTCTCTCCGTCTCATCTCTCAGTGGAGGGTCATCCTCTCTCTCTCTCTCTCTCTCTCTCTCTCTCTCTCTCTCTCTCTCTCTCTCTCTCTCTCTTTTGTGTTATTTTCTAGTTTTTGATGCAAATGCTATGTGTCTTTATAACCCCCTCCCCCAGCCTCCCTATGATACGGGCAGAAGGCCTAGTCATTAAAATTGTTTGAATCTCTCTCTCTCTATCTCTCTCTCTCTCTCTCTCTCTTTATTAAATTAATATCTCTCTCTCTCTCTGTCTTTATCCCCAACTAAGAATACAGAGAGGATTAGCCCCACTCGAGCGCTATGCCACCTGGCGGTCAAAACAGCCAGCTAAGCCGCTCATTCTATCCCTAACGTGAGCTGGTCAGGGAACATAGAATCTAATACTACCTTTACTTGTGGCGGTGCCATAGCCGATGAGGTTTAACCGAGGCGTGGTCACCGCTACAGCTATCCGTATTATTATTTTAAAAATCGGGACTTTACTGGTTTCGTACTGCCTCCAGGCATTGCCTCCAGTATTGTTCCCACCATATTTTGTATTTGCAAATGTCCCATGTGTGTCTATGACCAAGAGGACGTAAAACGCCATTTTCGCTTCGCTCGGTCACATAGAATCATGGGCACATACAGACGGGTTACACATAGAGACGCAGTCAACGTCTGAAGACGGAGGCACGGTGAGGGGACACATAGAATCATGGGCACATACAGACGGGTTACACATAGAGACGCAGTCAACGTCTGAAGACGGAGGCACGGTGAGGGGACACATAGAATCATGGGCACATACAGACGGGTTACACATAGAGACGCAGTCAACGTCTGAAGACGGAGGCACGGTGAGGGGACACATAGAATCATGGGCACATACAGACGGGTTACACATAGAGACGCAGTCAACGTCTGAAGACGGAGGCACGGTGA
>CM065708.1:34323487-34360987 GCA_017654935.2 Phymorhynchus buccinoides
CTTTGTTGTTGTTGCCACTGCGCGTTTGTCCAACTCTGGCTAAAGACTCCATGCAGGGATCATCCCAACGGCCAAAGCACTTAACACTGGGTACTAAATGAATCGCCCGGATTCATGACACACCATTTGACACCCTGCGTTAAACTCATGTCAGACCTTCCGAGGCCAGGAAAAACTGAAAATGAATCGGCTAGGGATGATAACATTTTTTACAGCAAATAGAACATCTCTGGGAAAAAAAACCCAGGTGTTTTTTTCCCGTACAAACGTAAGTTCCTAACATAATGGGGTTACCCATTAAGAATTTGAACCTTAACCTTCAGTATCACAAATCTCTGCTTTATCCATTACACACTGGGCCCCGAAACCCTTCTGTAAATCATTTACACGAAAACTTATAAACATTTTTTAAACAGAATTTGCCTAATAATTATGGAGAATAAATTGCAATAAAACTATCGGCCAGATTCATTCTTACAATGTTATATGCAGTTTACCGTATAAAGCTGTTATATTAAACCATGTCCACATCGACAATATTGGCTTATCAATTTTAATTTCTTGGGATTTTCGTTTCTTGGCAGATTTTTTTCCCCAAAAGTGTTTTTTTGAAATTTTAGTTGAAACTTCCTTTAAACCCAATTTATTGATGTTTTGGGAAAATGTTATTTATCTTCCTTTACTGTGTCCTCCATATTGTTTATTTATATAATTTGTGCCACATTATTTCATTTTCGTCTTGTGCAAAATGTTTGGAACAGGATGGAATAAACTGATAAAAAAAAGTGTCATGAGTGAATTTGCAATGCGTATGGAGTTATCTACCAGCAACACCTTTCCTACACAGTTCAGAAGCTAGATTATATATAGCTGCACAAAATGAGGGGTTGATTTAAAAAAAACAAGGTACCAGTTAATGTTTCAGACTTCTTGGGTCATATCACCCCTGGCTGCACAAAATGAGGGGTCGATTTAGAAAAAAAAAAAAAGGTGGAAAAAAAAAAAATTTAGAAAACAAGGGGCCAGTTAACGTGTCAGAGCTTCAGGTTTCGTTACAAGCTTTCATTGTTCTACCACATCAAATTGTTCTGTCTTCAGGACTATCCACAAGAATCCCTGTTGAGGTCGAAATACGCGCTGTTAACTTCCCCTCTTTCCCCATGGCAACACAGTGACAGGCAAGTAGTATAATTACCAGAATCAGAGAATGTCACTGCATTGCCATGGAGAAAGAGTGGAAATGAATAACGTGTATTTCACACACAAAATTAGTATTTAGAGCTAACTGATACAAGATAACTGTGCATTACATTTCACCCAAATAGTGCAATAACACACCCACCCGAAAAATCCACAACATTGGAAACGCCTTCAAATCAAAGCCCCACTATGAAAACTTCACAGGAACGCCCAATCTCACTTTCTAGTTTATAAAACTTGAAGACGTTTGCAAACAAAGCCAGAGCTGATTCTAGGATTTTGAAAAAAGTGGGGGCGTTCCCCCCCCTAAGAATGAAAAAAGGGGGACAGGTCCAATGGATACGAGGGGAAGGGAGGGGGGGGGGGGGGGGGAGGCGGCTGATTCAATCTTCGCTAGCCATGGCCACTTCTTCAGCCACTCGTCTTGGAACCGGGTGTTCCCTCGTTCGTCTTCGAACCGGTCGATGGCTTGGAGTCAAAACAGACTATCTTTAGATAGTCCATTGACTGTATTATTGAACTTATTACGAAAACTAATAACTTGTATAAAAAAAAGACTTGAAAATATAAGAAGCTAAAAAAAAAAAACCCTATATATTTCTGCAGTCATTGTTTGATACAAGTTATTAGTTTTTTTAATAAATCCAATAATATGTCAATGGACTATCTAAAGATAGTCCATTTTTGACTCCAAGCCATCGCGGTGTTCCCTCGCACTAGTGCCGTTATCTTCGGGCTGCTTCTCCGAGACTGTTGATGCAGTAGCTGTTTCTGCAAACATCTTCTGCACACTCGTTTGGCAGAGGATTTATTTTCTTTGCATTTGCCGCCAAAAAAATCAAAGTCAAAGAAGAGTCGTCCGCTTCATTTTGAAGAAAATCGAACGTGGCGGGTAGGACTCTCGCAACTTCTTGTCGGTAAAACGAGATGAACGCGATTGGTTGATTTACACTAACATTGTAAAGGAACCAATGAAATGTCGAGAAATCATTCATTCCTGCTCAATGCTTTCGGTTTGAGCAGACGAAGGAATTCCCGCAGCGACCAGTAAAAAGTGCGGGCAGTTCTGCAAATATGCGGGCGTCGGCCCGCGTTTAGACCCGATTATTGCGGGAAGGAACAGATTTTTGGGGGATTGTACCAATCCCGCGCCCTAGAATCAGCTCTGCTCATGCTATGTAGCGTTATCCCTTGTGAAACGGCTCCCTTGCTTCAGACAGAGCTCATATACCCCAGGCACACAAAAACTGATCTAAAATCTACACAAGCATACGTCAGCTCATAGGCACTCTGTCCGCATACACAAATGCATACATCTCCCCACATAAAAATTATGTACATAATTTGAGTTTACATGCATAGATATAATGAAAGTCAGAAAAAGAAAACCAGTCAATAATATGTGATGCAGCACAGGAAAAGGAGGCTAAAGTCGGGCAGCCACAAGGGAGAGAAAGAGAGAGAGATTTGATTGATTAAAAAATTGTTAAAAATAAACTATTAGAGATAGATGAATTCTGTTTTTTGCCTGTTAATCTGTTGTCTCTGGCCTTTCTGAAAATATGAATAAGTCAAAAGTGATCATTTACGACATTAGCGTTGTTTTCCTGTGCTGCATCACAAATTAATAATTTAATTTAAACCCAATCACTGAGCCAATGTAAGTAGATACAATGGCTGAAATTAAAAGAAAAATTAAAATACATTGGGCGGGGGGGGGGGGGGGGGGGGGGAAATCAGCGCTGCTTTAAAACACGAATGCAAAAAAACCAATCGTAATCACTGTTACAACTACAGTTTCTGCAGCAGCATTGATTTGCACCTTGTTGGCGACTTTCGCGGTGTGTCCAGAGATCCCGTTGGACAGTTCTAAATTTATCACCCAATCATCATCACCGCAACAACCACAGTTTTTTCGGCATGCGGCATGCTATGCACTCTATTAATAATGATCATGTTGAGAGAGATGGGGAGAGGGGGCGCGAGAGAGAGAGAGAGAGATCTTAGAGCAGCATAACCAAAAACATAACAAACTAGGTGGTCATTCCCTTTGCATTCCTACGGGCCACTACGTGGATGGGAGGACTACGTTTTACGTGTTTGCTCATGCTGTAGCCAACATAGGATGATCTATAACTCTGACCTCCTTTAAAAAAAAAAAAAATTTAAATGATCATGTCAAGCGCCCTGTAATCTACAAAGTAGGATGGGCGCTATATAAATGTTCCTCATTATTATTATTGATCATAAATAAAAGGCACAACCTCTGACAAGAGAAGCCAATCCTCTGTCAGAAATTCCTAATCCTCTGAAATTTGCAGATCCTGACAATTCCGATGCCAGATCACCGTTTCAGCCACAGTTTCTGCAGCGGGGTTGATTGAACTCTGTTGACGACATTCATGGCGTATCCATAGATTTCATTGGACAGCTCTTCCACCGACTTGTCTGCGTCGATGTCCTAAAAACAAAAAACAGAAAAGAAACAAAACTTGATTCAAAATTTGAATATCAACAAAGACAATTTGACTCCTAGAAGTTTGGCGACGTGAGAAAACATTTCACTGGGTATTTTGGTCGTCTTTCTGTTGCTTTTCGGTGCCAACATGCTACTACAGTGGAATCCGTTTAATTGGCCATCGGATAATCGGCCAAAGCCGCTTAACCCTAAGTCCCTTTCACCGCCAGCCATTTTTCAGCCACATTATGTCACACTTACCTAGGTAACGAAAAGTTGGCATCTGCAGTACAGACAAACCCCTATTTTACGACCCTCTGTTAAGCGACCACCTCTCATTTGAGACCCGGATTTGTTTGGCACGGATGCATTTTACTATGTAAACGACCTCTCTTAAACGACTTCCTCTAAAACGCGACTTACGACCGCCATTTTTTGTTGGTTTTTACGACCGTTGTTGTCGTCTGCATAGACTTCGAGCAAAGGGAAACAACCACGGTCAAGGGCCTGAAAGCGGAGTCGCTTCCCTTGTTGTAGAAAAGATGGCGGAAAGCGTAAGAAAAGCACGAAAACCACTGACTTTGGATGAGAGTGGAGGTGATTAACAGAAGTCGGCGAAGTGAAACTGTAATACATCGATTGCACAATCCTATGGAGTTGGAAAGACCCAAATCCAGTTTTAATATGTCATTGTATGTGTGCATGAAGAAGAGAGTATGAACTGTGCTGAACTTTTTCTTTCTACGGCTGCCAGTGAAAACCTCCGTCATACGACCCCTCCAATTTACGACCGATTTTTCCGGAATTTCGAAGTCTTAAAATAGAGGTTTGTCTGTACTGTGTGAATCCCCCATGCAATGACATGCATCAAACAAATCATTTCTTTATCTCCCAAAGCTAACAACATAAGGATATTGGATAATTGATCCAACTTGTATGCCTTTTAGTAGCACGAGTGTTAAATCAGTGTGGTGCTAAAATGTGACATCGGCGGTGAAAGGGTTAATCAGCCAATTTCCTCTGGAACGGAATTTTTTCTTCTTAAGCATGTGTTATTTTGTTCGTTTTTACGGCCAAAGCTGAAATCTTCAATTTCGCTTTATTGGCCACTTTTTCTCTCTAATTTTTCCTCTTTACCCCTTTTTGAGAGGGAGAACAACAGAGGCAGACAAACTGACAACACGCTTTTGACGTTTACATGGTTGAGTGTGAAGTTTGGAAGGTGAGCAATTTTTTGTTGCTGACCGTAATAGGTCTCAAAACGTAATAATTATTTAGTATTTGCTATATTCTAGTCACAGAGACTTATCTCTGTGAAATTCGGGCTGCTCTCCCCCCGGAAAACCTAGCTATCAATTTGGCCATACCAGGCAGCAGGATTTCTCCCTGCTCTTACCGACTTTCAACTGCCGTGGGATTTTGTACGTGCGTAAAGCGCACGGGTCAGACTAGCTTTAAGTCCCCACCCGAAGGACTCGACGTTCAGTTCGATTTTTCTTTGTCAAACTAGAAAGAAAGGGCGAGGAGGCCGGGATTCGAACCTCACGCTGCAGTCACGCATTATATTTGGCAGGCGAACGTCTTAACCACTCTGCCACCTTTCTCCCTTATGGACAAATCGTAATGAAAAACAGCTCTGTTTCACACACAGACCAGTCAGGGTTCATAGCCAAACAGCATCCTAATTTTCCCAAACTTTCAAAGCCCAACTTTAGGGTTTTCCCAAATCGAAGGTTTTTCGGAAAGCGGCACAATATGCTGAGCGCTTGTTGGTTGCATCATTTCGCAGCCATACTTTATATGCAGAATTTTCGAGCCAAAGCTCACTGAAGACACATTTGCCCGGCATTTGTGTGCTAACGCGTAAAGATCGGATGTCTTTAAAGGGAAGCAACTCACGTCAATTCCGGTAAAAAATCGAATGTAAGTCGCACCGATCGTATGCATAAAAAATATTCATTTTATTTCATAACTATAAATTTTTTCTTGGCACGATGATTCAAAATGATGGTCCTGGGCGATTTGGGGGGCAGATTGATGAAGATTTGACAGTAACTCAAAATTCACAAACTTTCAAAGACGCTTGGTTTTTCATTTTTCACAAACTTTCATGGGCCTTGAAAATGAAGTCTATTTTCCCCAAACCTTCCCAACTGCTGTGAACCCTGCCAGTGCAAACAAAGTCTCACTCACAGTCCAAATGTGGTCCTTCAGTTCTTCGAACCTTTTGGCCACGGTGGCCTGGAAGTCGCATTTCTCATAGCGCTCCGTGCCGAAGTCTCCCCGCTGTGCTGCAGCCTGGGGGCTGAGGTGCAGGTACAGCACATCGTCCGGCTGCAACAGGCCCCTCTCCGGCTGGCAGCACCACTCCATGCTCAGGTCCTGAGAGAGAGAGAGAGGGAGAGAGACACAGAAGAGAGAGAAATGATGATGATTGATAAGTAACACACTTCATAACACTTAACAGGCCCCTCTCTGGCTGACGGCACCACTCCATGCTCAGGTCCTGAGAGAGAGAGAGGGAGAAAGACACAGAAAGAGAGAGAAATGATGATGATTGATAAGTAACACACTTCATAACACTTAACAGGCCCCTCTCTGGCTGACGGCACCACTCTATGCTCAGGTCCTGAGAGAGAGAGAGGGAGAGAGACACAGAAAGAGAGAAATGATGATGATTGATAAGTAACACACTTCATCACACTTAACAGGCCCCTCCCCGGCTGACGGCACCACTCCATGCTCAGGTCCTGTTAAAAGGCTAAAAAATTAAATTGTGTCGATGCCACTTAACCCCTTGATGGCCAGAGAAAATTAAAGAAAAAATTATTTGGCAAATCATGCCTTGAAAAAGACAACTGATAGAGCCAATCTGGCAAAATGGTCTGGGGATATAACTCTCTTGACTGTGTTAGAGCAAAAGCCAGCATATCAAGGTTATTCCTCTTCATCTGATGATCAGTGATGTCATCAGGTCAGTACGTGATACATTGGTGGCAGTCAAGGGGTTAAACTTAAAGATGCTGTATCACCAGCCACGCATTTTCTGCTCCAGCGACCTTGACCTTTGACCAATGACCTTCATTCTCGAGCTCCGCCTAGACATCTTTGCTTTGCCGCTGGTAGTAAGATTCTTCCAGTCGCTAGCTGTCAATAACAAATACCATTCTTCTCTTTGCCACTGCAAGTAGGGTGGTTATTAACGCCCTTGACGGCAAGAGTTAAGCCCTTGTTGATCAGCATCCAAAAGGGCATTCACTCTTGCAAAAGGCAGCCATTAAGTGGCCTCAAAAAGGGGTTATTGGCGAGAGCTATGCCCTTGTTTGGTAAGTACTCCAAAAAAATTATTACATAATATAATAAAAAGAGAGATGAAGTCGTAATCTTTCTCTGGCAGTGAAGGGGTTAACCCTTTCGCCGCCAGCCATTTTTCAGCAAAAAAACACACCATTAACCTTAAGTGGGTAGAAAAAAATAAAAATCTGCAATATTGGGAATTCTGTTCTGTGACGTGTATATTAACATTAACCGTTTCACCGCCAGCCATCTTTGAGCCAAAAATGTCCATTAAACTTGCTTGGCTACAGACAAGATTTCGTCTGCAATATTGTGGGCTTTCTCTGTGACACATTTAGAATAGGGTCAATCCTTACTGCCCAAATTTAGGAACACAATATAATTGAATAACAGACCTTGATTTGAAGAGTTTTAATGATACGGGTGTTAAGTCATTGTGATGCAAAAATGCGACATTGGCGGTGAAAGGGTTAAGCCTATCCTTAACCTCCCAAAATTACCCTTGTGGTGCATAATTGCAACATTGGCGGGTAAAGGGTTAAGCCTATCCATAACCTCCCAAAATTACCCTTGTGCATAAATGCGACATTGGCGGGTAAAGGGTTAAGCCTATCCTTAACCTCCCAAAATTACCCTTGTGGTGCATAAATGCGACATTGGCGGGTAAAGGGTTAAGCCTATCCTTAACCTCCCAAAATTACCCTTGTGGTGCATAAATGCGACTTTGGCGGGTAAAGGGTTAAGCCTATCCTTAACCTCCCAAAACTACCATTGTGGTGCATAAATGCGACATTGGCGGTAAGAGGGTTAATGAATAATGTCCAAAGGAAACTCACCGGCTTAGCGGAGGAGAAGGCCACTCCAGAGAAAGAATAGCGGTCAACAACCAGAGTGACCCCAGATTCCAGCAGTTCCGTCATCTTGGGCCTGGACAAAAAAAATCCATTGTTTAAAACACATAAAACAGGTCCATCCTCAGATACATGCATTGCATTATATAATCATGGATGCAACTGGAGAAAATCTACAAACAGGCAAGGCAGGGGTCCAGGGACCGCCAAGGCCCCTGGTGGGGCATAGGGGCAGAGCCCCTTTTGAGGGGTCAGGGGGGCAATGCCCCCTTGAAGTTTGAAAAAAAGAAGCAAAATCATACTCAATTTGAAGCTTATTCCAGAGGCTTGTAAAGTGAGAATTCAACAATTTTCCCCCTTGAATGAATGGCAGATTTGTATTTTTTGTTAAAAGCATACAAAACATTACAATTTACAGAACAAAAATGTCCAGAAAAACAGTAAATTTTCAAGCTATGTTTCAAGTAAGCTTCCTTTTTTATGCTCGAGTGCATAAAGCTTTATAAATTACTGTCTTTTTTTATCTTGGAGTTAAGCTCTGTACTAATTCAAATTTTGAGTATATTAAGCGATAAAAAAAGAATTAGAAAACAGCAGTGAAAGTGGGGGGAGAGACAGAGTGGGGGGGGACAGAGTGGGAGGGGTGGGGGGGGGGGGGGGGGGGGAGAAAGCAAAGCAAACTCACAAAGTGACATTTCGTTAATGGTTAAAGACAAACTCCCCACAAGTTATGCAAATTTGTTCAGCGTTTCAAAAATGTATAATTTATGCAATACTTGGCGAAATCCCATAGACCATTTCTTCCCTCAAGAGAAGATAATTCGTAGATGGAAAGAAGCTGAACGTTAAGGCTTCTTTTGTCTGTAGACTACCTTCTCTTATGCCAGGTACTGCCCGATAAATTGTGAAAATCGCTCTTAAAAATAAAAGTCAAAATTGCAGGGACTGAAATATTATTTTGAGATCAAAAATATATTGAGTTAAAAGACCTTTTAGCAATTTTATAAAGATTGTTTTACTGGGACCAGAACAGTATTGAGTTTTTGACTGAGTTATCCATTTCTGAGTTAGCAGGAATCCACTGTAGTTCACTCACGAGTCACATGGCTTCCCATAAACTAAAGCACATTTTGTGCTTCCCTGATTCTGAAGCACTACTACAGGGGTCGCGCTAACGCATCTTTCTTGCGTATTTGACGCGTTTTAAAAATCGCTGACGCATTTTTACAGCGTTTACGCGTAACCCGTACGCAAAATGACGTCCGCTCAAAATCGCATCTGAGTCTAGATGGTGAATCAGACATTAGAAGTCCTATGTTCCCTACACGTATAGTGGTTCTGCTACACCAAACATTGGAACAGACTATAGAAAAGTGCCACTGCTTTGTGAGGTAGGCCTAAGTATCACATCCTTTCTCTTTCATTAGTTATCCAGATTTCGTCCAGTACTGCTGTAGGCCGGGAAAATCACTGTAAGCGCATTGTGATTCCACCCCCACCCCCACCCCCTTCCAGCCTTTGCTTCCTTTCATGGTGCTTGGCCACTGGATATCCAGATTCCAGTCAATTAACTGTGACGTAAATGAAGCGTTTGGCACGAAATGAGCGCGTTGTTGCACAATTGCCAGACTTCTGTCTTTGAAAATGACTGGTTAGTGAATAAAAATGCATGTTTTTGTTGCTTTCTCGTTTTCATTGTTTTTAGCTTAGATTTATCATGTTGTTCTTTGATGCAATTTTTTGCTTCCCTTACTCACACTGGCTCTGCGACTAAGAGAATAGTGTCGTCAGTAGGGGGCTTAGTAACCTGTGGTGTCCTGAACAGGCTCTACTGAACTCCACCGAAGTGACTCAGAAGCAGTGCAGTGTCTCCTCAGTTGGTTGCCTCCTGATGGCCTAACATAGATTCGCTCCTCTTGGACTGCTGGTCTCGGATTCTGCAACCTGAACACGCGGAGGTGTGACTGCGAATTGGGTCTCGGAATGAACGGCGTGGGAGCAACATCACTGTACGGCCCAGAAGATGGGACAGCAAAAAATTAAAAATATTAAAAAATAAAGGTTGACAGGGGACCCATAACAATTTGAAAAGGACCCTTAACATTTTGCACAGGGGGTCCCTGGGACACTCACATTTTATCCTTTTAAAAGGGAAACAGACTCGCATGGCTTCCCATCGGTTGGCGGCAAACAGCAGATGGATGGCGTGGAAAGACAATACATTTTTTATTGATTGATCGACTGATTGATTGATTGACTGACTCACATGGCTTCCCATCGGTTGGCAGCAAACAGCAGGTGGATGGCGTGGAAAGACAATACATTTCTGATTGATTGATTGACTGATTGATTGACTGACTCACATGGCTTCCCATCGGTTGGCAGCAAACAGCAGGTGGATGGCGTGGAAAGACAATACATTTTTGATTGATTGATTGATTGATTGACTGACTGATTGACTGACTCACATGGCCTCCCAACGGTTGGCAGCAAACAGCAGGTGGATGGCGTGGTCCTCCACCTGGCACGACTGCTGCAGGTAGTTGTTGATCATCACGCCGATCGACGTCGTTCGATCTGAACAATAAACCACACACACATGACACAGAGTGACACACGTGCGCGCACACACAGGATGAAAAAAAGCTTGTGTGTGTACTGAGTTACTCCTTTATCGTCAATAAAAGATAATTTTGACTTGACTTCACCTGACAGAGTGACACATGTGCACACAGACACACACTGACACAGACAGACACACATGCGTATAGACACACACACACACACAAAGACACACGTACGCAGACACACACAGTGACACACATGCGCATACAGACACACACACACAGTAACACACGTGCGCACACTCCCGCACAGACACACACATGCGCATACAGTGACACATGCGCACAGTGACACACACAGAGTGGCACACGTGCGCACAGACACACACAGTGACACACATGCGCACACAGTGAAAAACGCTTACACCCACTTGATTACAAATGGTCTAATTTTCTGTGTGTGTGTGTGTGTGTGTGTGTGTGTTTATGGACCATAGACCTTTTTTTAGCAGTATCCAGGCAAGACCAATCCGGCTACCGTAGCGGTCCCCGAGAGCAAGCCCCGACCGGCACAGCTCTTGTCTTGCCCTTCATTTAGTGATTAACCACTACTTTAAATAATGTCTGGTGTTAGTATCTTTTTTGCATAGTTTAAAATTATGGCCACGGGTTCTATCACCCTCATAAGAGTTAGGGCTCAGAGATGGTGCTAGAAATTTTCACTTTAGGCCATTTGGCCTAAACAGCCACAAAACCTTAGGCCAATTTCAACAATTTTACTATTTTTAGGCCCTCTCACTCGGTCAACATAAACTCTCATTGACAATGAATTTGATTTGTTTTTTTAACTGTCAGATCACTTCATTTTTTTTTCTCAGATTCTCTCGGTCATCTGGCTCTGTCCAGATCTGTCAACACTGACAGCCTAGACTTTGCGTTTTTTTGCCCCATCCCAAGCACGAAAAGCCCTTGCTGCATCAATGTGAAACACTGACGCTAAAGGACGACAAGATCACACAGACTCACACTACGGTGTGGCAAACGTCCGCCATTAAGCAGCAAGGGAAGTAACTCTCACGAGGCAATTGGCCTTGCTTGTGCTAGCAAAATCATGACGCGACAAAGTTAGCTTTTTGATCTCGGTCACACGCGGTGCAAGCAAACTTTGTTTCACTTCGTTGTTCATTAAAAAAAAACTGGATACACTTCGTTGTTCATAAAAAAACACGTACATACTCGTGCCGATTTGGTACTGGTAGTCAAACGGCCCACTGGGCCAACACTACAGGACGGATCGCCGAAGGCAAACAACCCTGGGGCTATATTCATATAAAAAATTAATGCGTCAAGAACGATAATCTGTTGTAGCGTGGACCAACCACAAGAGTTATGTCCCTTGGAATAGAAAAGAGTTATCCTTAGTTTCGTCAGAGAAATTGGGCGCTCCACCTATCATTTTCCTGCTAACATTGAGAGCTTACTGACGACCCGGGTGGTAAAAAAGTGACCAATGAAGATCGAGGACACATCAAATTGTCGGAGATTCCTAAAATTAGTGAGGCCTGATGCAGGTGCCATTTTGTCTTGAATGTTTAGTTCGTCAGTTTTGTTTTTTTCTAATTTATGAATAAGTCTCCCAGTCAAGATACTGTTTTTAGTATAGTTTAGGTTGAATTTAATGATTTTAACCTTAAAACATTCAAACAAATTGAGCAGGTCATGTAGAAAATTGTTCATTTTGGTAAATAGACAAAACAAATTGACCTATCTGACCCCATAATTTTGCGCTTAAAAGACGTCTTTCGCGCACTTCCGGTAAACGTGTTTACTGAAACTTCTGGACAAAATCATGAGCCAGACAGGTTTTTATCGATTTGTATTAGTTTTCTTTAGATTTATATTGACTCTGTACCATTTACAAAACATTGTTCATGGCTCTTGAACGTTTTTATTGCGCTATACTGGTCAAATCATCAAGGGAATCATGGCGCAAAATATTAACATAACTGGCGGGAGTGGCCCTGGGCCTGTCCCACAGTCCTGCTCTATGTTGTTTTTGATTTTATGAGGCCCTGTACAGTTTTGAGTTTAGGGATACACAAGTAAAGAGTTTAACTTTAAGAGATGTTCGTGAAACACACATCTACTTATTATGTTGTTCAAGTGGGCTTTTTGTTTGTTTGTTTGCTTGCAATGTCAATGGCTTTTTATGGTGTGTGTGTGTGTGTGTGTGTGTGTATGTCACTGTGTGTGTGTGTATCACTGTATGTGTGTACAGGATAAATAGATCTATGCAGTTGGAAAGGCTATTTATTAACTAATAACTCTCAAAAGGCAGTCTTCAAGTGGTGAAGACAAATGTTTTTTCCCCTTATTATCTCCCTTGACAGTATTTTAATGAACATTTTGAAGTAAATTTGTTTTATTTTTTAAGTAACATAGCTGATTGAAATAAAAAGTTAATTAGTTCAAAGAATAGGTTAAGTCACACATTGCTCCAAATTTGCATGGATCATTTTGCATTTGTTGTTGTCTGCCCGCGGGTTGACGTGTTTTTTTGAAAAAACAGTAAAAGAACGTCCTTATTGATTTTTTTCAAAAGGTCATAAAAAATGCAAGAATGACTAAAATCAAAATTAAACTTGTATCCACAACTACACATCACAAGCAACCATTTGGCACAATTTTTTTTTTAAATGTTTCACTTTCCACAAATTATTGATTGATGCTATATGATATGATGCAAAATTTGGTAGGGTTTAGACAAATTTAACATTTTTTGTTCTTGTTTATGATCAAAAATGCACTTTCGCTTCTGTTTTCGCCCGTTTTCGTATATTAGGCACACTCCTGGGGAGAATTATTTTTAGTTCCTTTGTTTTTGTGTTGATTTTTAGTTTGGTTTATTTTTCTTTCTGTCGCAACGCACAGCGCTGTATAAGTGTCCAGTGGGACAGAGCAGCGTAGCCAAATTCAGATTCAGAACAACACGGTTAGTAAAAATTAAAACAAATTAGTTTCCCCAAGCCATGGCGGCATGGTCATTGCACAACTTGTGTCCTTACCTGGAAACTTCATCAGTTGAGCTGGCACGCCATTCTTGTTCAGACGATCCACCAGCAAACTGCACTGAGTTGACTTCCCGCTCTTGTCACAGCCCTCAAGCACGATGAACGCTCCGCGATGGATTGCGTTCGACATTTTTTTCACAGCAACAATCCGCACAAACCTAGCTGTTTTGAACAACGCAGAATTTGGCGCCAAGCTCGCGAGCATCTCATGAATGACAGGAAGCG
Source organism: Phymorhynchus buccinoides (assembly GCA_017654935.2). Taxonomy (NCBI): domain Eukaryota; kingdom Metazoa; phylum Mollusca; class Gastropoda; order Neogastropoda; family Raphitomidae; genus Phymorhynchus; species Phymorhynchus buccinoides. Next base: position 34,337,154 of record CM065708.1, read on the forward strand.
GTGTCCCAAACCATAACAACCCCTAGGCCTAGTCAAAATAAAATCGAACTCCTTTTTCGATTTTCCCCATCAATTTACATTGCCAAATTTATGTTCCATTAGCTGTTAACGTATTATGTAAACAGAGAAATGAAAGATGACTGATGTCTAGCGTGATTTGCAACGTAACTAAAATAACGGGGTTGTCACAGCAGACAACTTTCTAGTTTCCACCATGGACACTACACACTAAATATAGAATCCGTGTTTCCACTAATCAAAACAAGGAACAGATGCAAGGGAAGCAACTAGCATGACACGTTGCGCTTGAAGTTGTGTAATCCACATGTGCAGGTTATACCAAAAAGCACACACATTGATTTATATAGATCTGTTCTGGGGCGGGGCATTGTTAATTTGGTTTTGCTTCTAATTGTATGGACTTTAAATTTAGTAATAAGATATTTTGGTGCTAACTTATTTATGATCTTGTACATAAGGGTACCTTTGTTTAGTAGGCATTTCAAATCAAATGGTAGAATGTTGTGTTCTTTATAGGGGAAGACGGGGCAAAAAGCGCATTGGCGGGTAAGAAGCCCACCCCAATTATCTCATGAAATAAAGAAAATTTCAGTCAAATTTGCCCATGAGACGAATGCTAGACATTAACGCTCGTCTCATGGGCAAAATGAGACTGAAATTTGCTTCATTTCATGAGATAATTGGGGTGGGCTTCTTACCCGCCCATGCGCTTTTTACCCCGTCTTCCCCTAGTCATTGGTTTCTAGGGATGACGATTTAAGGAGTATGAGTTTAAGAGAGCGTTTATATAGTCTTTCAACATGTTTGAGTGTGTTTTTACTAGCTGAATCCCAACATGTTGATGCATAATCAATATCAGGTTGGATATAGGCATGGAAAAAATGTCTACGCGTATGTTGATCTAAAAAGTGTTTAATTCTATTGAGCTGAAATACTTTTTTTGAAATTTTCTTGGACAGAATGTCCATGTGTTTTGACCAGGATAAGTTGTTGTCAATGTATACGCCGAGTAATTTGTGTGAAGTAACTTCTTCTAGAGGCTTTTCATACTGGATAGTCGGTGTTCTTAATTGATTTTTAAAGTTTTGTCTTGTTGTGATTAGCTTAAAGATTAGGCGCTATAAAAGTTGTCTTAATAAATACATTAACATGAATTTAGACTTTTTGGGGTGTAAGGCCATATGATTTTGCTCTGCCCAGTCAACTAGATTATTAATGTCACTCTGCAATCCCGCAGAACAGATTGAATCAGCATTTTGGCCATTTTTATGCCCTGTGGTGTCGTCTGCAAAAAGCTCACACGATGAAGTAAACGGTGAAGAGTACAGGTCCTAAGACTGAGCCTTGGGGAACTCCATAATTGACTGATTGAAATGAAGATGTAATAGTATCTTTGGAGACGGCCGGTTTGTCGTCTGTCAGATAGAAAAGACGAAACGAGGGCGATAGAATCTTGGGTTAAACCATACAATGATAGGTTTTTTTCAATAGAAGACCATGATCATGCAATGACATCAAAGGCCTTAGCAAAGTCACGTCGACGAGAATGGCACCGGTGAGAAGGTCATTGCTAGTATTGGAATGCCACTGTTCGATTAGATTAGTGAGTACTGTTTGGCAGGAATGGTTTTCTCTAAAGCCACTTTGGTTACAATGGAAAAGATCATGTCACGTGTAGTAAAGTATGTCTGAAGGTTAGGTTTGGAGAGGTTAGACAAGATAGAGATAGGTCGGTAGTTCAGTGACGGATCTTGGGGGTCAGAGAGAGAGAGAGAGAGAGAGAGAGAGAGAGAGAGAGAGAGAGAGAGAGAGAGAGAGAGAGAGAGAGAGAGAGAGAGAGAGAGAGGGAGAGAGACAAAGAGAGTGAGAAGAGAGAGAGAGAGTGAGAGAGACAGAGAGAGAGAGTGAGAGAGACAAAGAGAGAGAGAGAGAGAGAGAGAGAGAGAGAGAGAGAGAGAGAAGAGTCAGAGACACACAAAGATAGAGAGGGAGAGATAGACACAGAGAGAGACAGAGAGAGAGAAGAGAGAGAGAGAGAGAGAGAGAGAGAGAGAGAGAGAGAGAGAGAGAGAGAGAGAGAGAGAGAGAGAGAGAGAGAGAGAGAGAGAGAGAGAGAGAGAGAGAGAGAGAGAGAGAGAGAGAGAGAGAGAGAGAGAGAGAGAGAGAGAGAGAGAGAGAGAGAGAGAGAGAGAGAGAGAGAGAGAGAGAGAGAGAGAGAGAGAGAGAGAGAGAGAGAGAGAGAGAGAGAGAGAGAGAGAGAGAGAGAGAGAGAGAAACGAAACGAAACGAAACGAATTTTTCTTTATACAGGGTAATGAGATAAGCATTGCTTTTTTTACACTCAGCCCTGTGGGCAAACAAGAAAACTAACAGACCAACAAATAAATAATGCAAAAACATTATAAAGTAACATATAAGCATCAAAGCAATCCTTCAAACCATCATCAAGAATAGCAATATATACAAAATAGCAATGTAAGAGGGAGACGAGTTAAGGACAACAGACAGACAATATAAGGAAATTGAAAAGCATGTGTGTGTGTGAGAGAGAGAGAGAGAGAGAGAGAGAGAGAGAGAGAGAGAGAGAGAGAGAGAGAGAGAGAGAGAGAGAGAGAGAGGGGGGGGGGGGGGGGGGGGGGCAGGGCGACGGACAGATAGCTTGGCAGACAATAGGTAAACAGACGAGATGAACAGACGAATATACAGGCATGTGTCAGGTGTAATGATAAATTATTTAAAAATCATTTGTAATAATATAATCCTTGAATTGTTTCATGAAAGATGGATGACTTGATATTTGTTTTAAATACACGGGTAATGCATTCCATAGTGAACCTCCGGAATAGTGCAGACTGGATTTATATAAATCTAATCTTGGTCTATGAAGAACAATTTTGTGTATGTGTCTCTTATTATTCAACTGAAATTTATTTGTTATTCTGGAAGGCGCCATTCCAATCATTATTTTGTGCATAAGCCGTCCTTTGTTAAATTTTAGTCTGTTTTTGAGTGGTAGAATATTCAGAACCTTAAAATCTTCCAAAGTTAAAGAACTTGATTTTAAAAGAACCAGTTTTAAGGCACGATTATAAACGCGGACAAGTGGTTTCAATGTCTTGTCACTGGCACAATCCCAAAGTGTTGAGGCATAGTCTATTAATGATTGGATGTGAGCACTAAAGAACTGTTTCTTAGTTTCGTAAGTGATAAAATGTTTTATTTTTGATAGCTGAAAGACTTTCTTTGATGTATTTCTGCTTAATTGAGAGATGTGGTCATTCCAGGATAGGTTATTATCAATAGTTATACTAAAAAAGAGAGAGAGAGAGAGAGAGAGAGAGAGAGAGAGAGAGAGAGAGAGAGAGAGAGAGAGAGAGAGAGAGAGAGACACACACACAAAGATAGAGAGAGGAGAGACAGAGAGATAGAGACAGAGAGAGAGAGAAGAAAGTGAGAGGGAGAGATACAGAGAGAGAAGAGAGAGGGAGAGACACAGAGAGAGAAGAGAGAGGGAGAGACACAGAGAGAGAAGAGAGACAGAGACAGAGACAATGAGAAACAGGGAGAAACGCAGACAGACAGACAGAGAGAAGGAAAGAGACAAGAGTCAGAGACACACACAAAGATAGAGAGGGAGAGAAGAGAGAGAGAAAAGAGAGAGAGAGAAAAGAGAGACAGAGACAGAGACAAAGAGAAACAGGGAGAAACACAGACAGACAGGCAGAGAAAGAGAAAAAGCAAGAGACAAGAGTCAGAGAATTTCACTCGCACTGACGCTATTCAAACACACTTTCCTGGATAACTGCAATAATTTATTACACACAGGTATCAAAATGCAGGAAGACATCGATCAATAAACAATTCATGAAAACAAAAATAAAAGTCATGCAATTTCTTATTAATTTACACAAATTACTCAAATTTTGCAAGTATTATCACAATAATTATGTAACATGCATTAAAAATGCGGACAAGAAGGCAGTTCATAAAGCTGGGTCACGGGATGCCATAGGCTTTGACACACTTTGAAGGCACATAGATATTTGTTTGAAAAGCGCTTGAGAGATAAATATATATTTTGAAGAAGAAAAAAAAACCTATTTGCATAGATTGACAATTGTCTTAATCTAGTTTAAAACACTGCATCACCTATTCAAGGTCTACGGTATTAAAAAAAAGAGTTTTGATTTCCACTTCTTGCACCATTTTGACATAAGCTAGAACACCAAGGCTACATCAAAATGTTGCTATCTTCTGCATTGGTTATGTGGGGATTGTCTTCAGTCATGGCCAAGCTCCTAGCATCATCGGAGTGAATCCATAATCCCCTGAAGTCGGAGTGTGGCTGCCCACATGGTGGGGGTAATCAAAAACGGTCACACAACACGTAATGTTCTCATCCCTGGCTGGTGCATTTGTACCATAGTGTTCAATAGCTTCGGCTGTTGCGATGATCCCTGGAGTCTTTAAGCCAGGGAAGGACAACAACAACAACAACACACGGTAATTCATCATAAAGAACTCGACAGAAAATGTTTTCAATTTTATTTTCACTTTCTGGTTACAGATACTAGATACAAAACAATTCTTTAAAATAAAATAAAAATTTAAAAAAGTCAGTCATACAATCCCATTCAACACCCACAAAACTTAGGTTTGGTTTTAGGTTTAAAACGGGTAAATACCTTGAAAATGAAATAGACTTTGCCATTATTGTAATATTGACCAATGTATGGTTTAAACAAATCTTTATTCCAATGTATGCCTTCTATTTCCCGAGAAAATGCCAACGTAAAAGTTTGGAGACTAGACCATGGATGCAACACACACACACACACACACACAACCAAACAACTATCATACTACAGACTCAGAGTGAGCCAAAAAGGACAATGATGATAGCGTAGATATCTATGTGTAAAGAGCTCCAGACAAACAAAAAATGTAAAAAGTGAAAGCAAGACAACAAACAAAAACCAAGCACCAATTTTATAATTTTTTTTACATAATTTACAATAGCAAGAAACAGCATATTTGTATTGTAAGAAGTAATTGCACTGAATATAATTATTTTAAGGCACCAATAATAAACTCTTTTTTGTCTTCAAAACTATGGCAACATGTTTTTTATTTGGGGGAGAAAAATACCATTTTCCAACAGATAAAGCACATACATTGGAATGTCCTATTCCAAAAGACTGATCAAAAACTCACCAAAGAAGTAACAGTCATGAAAAAAAATCGGTAAAGGTAAAGATGTGCCACCCCCCATGCATTTCTCGGTTAATTGTATTTTTCCGTTTTTGCCTTTCTTACCATACATAAAGCTGTATTTTAGGAAACATTTTTAGCTAATAACCTTTTTGGAATACTAACCCTAACCCTAACCCTACCCCTAAACCTAACCCTACCCCCCACTATGTACTGCAGTACACCGCGATTTGTCACAGTTGTGGTTCGTTGCGTTTTTCCGTCTTATAGGGTGGGGGGTTAGGGTTAGGTTTAGGGGTTAGGGTTAGGGATAGGGTTAGTATTCCAAAAAGGTTATTAGCTAAAAATGTTCCTAAAATACAGCTTTATGTATGGTAAGAAAGGCAATAACGGAAAAATACAATTAACTGAGATAGGTAGGGGGGGTGGCACATCTTGACCTTTACCAAAAAATCTAACGTAAGCAGAGAGCTTATGACGTAAGCTTCAACATTTTAACATTTTTCGCGCTATATTATTTTTAATGAAGCATCATGAGTAACAGTTAAAGAAACACGGTCAGGCATTTTTAAAATACACACATTTTTTTTAGCCGCACATATTTAATATTATTTTACTTTTTAGTAAAACAAGGTACAACAAGTCTGCTAAATCTGTCAAAGTTACACAAAATATACATCATGAGACAGTACAAAAACAACATGTCAACAAAAATAAATTGCGATTTGGCTTCTAGAAATAATACAAAAGTTGTAGAGTGGCATAGTGGTATCGCGTTCGCTTCGTGTTAAGCAAACCCGAATTCGAACCTGGGTACAGGGGATTTTTTCCTCTCATTCTGCACTAGGCCTTAACGGTCTGAACGTGGAGTCTTTCGGATGAGACGATAAACCGAGGTCCCGTGTGCCCATGCACTTAGCATACGCTAAACCCAGTGGCAACGAAAAAGTTGTCAATTGGTCAACAACAACAACAAAAAAATGGGTGGCGCGCCTCTGGCTGCGATGCGCTCTCCAGGTGGGAGCAACCCGAATTTCACAGAGACGCCTATGTGACTATAAAGTACCTAATACCTAATATAATATACAATATGATTTGGGTAAAAGTTGGCCAGAATGACTTCTTTTTTTTTCTTGTCGGTCCTCTCACATAGTAGGGAAGGCTCAGAGGCAACGCTTTCACCTTGTAAGCGACATACCTGGGTTCTTCTTCTTCCTCTGCGTTCCCAGGCCAAAAGGCCATAATGGGTAAGGTACGTATGTGTCCGTTTTTCAGTTTTCACTGGTCTCCCCACTGCGTACAGCCGACACATTCCGTTTTTGGAGGAGCTCAAAGGAGAAAACTATATCATGTATATGGAAGATTTTTTTTTTTTTTACAAAGGCAGGAGAATGGGCCAATAAGTCAGAAATATAGTAGATGATAGAAAGCAAAGGGAGAAAATGGCAGAGTCAAAGAGAGTGGCAGGTTAGAGGGAGCTACAAGCACAGAACTTCCCAAAGGTGGGGGAACTATTTGTATGGAAGACCCCCTGGTATCCCCATGGAGGGTAGTAGAAAAGCAATACAATACAATGAAGTATAAAAAAATACACATGAAAATACAAGGAATGTATAAAAAGACACAATCATTTTTGTAAAGCATCATTCAACAATGTTAAAAAATGTTTAAATGTTCAAGATTGTTTCAGTCAAACTACAGACACCTCTTTTTGGCGAGTATTCCGCAACATTTAAATCATTTTTTTAAAAAGAAATCCCTTAGAGTTAGAGCTACCATTTTGGAAGATAAGGCAGCCAGCCACCATCAAAGGAATATCTCTTATGTTCTCTTATGTTCAATACAAGCAGCATATTTGTCAGTCAGCTATGATATCTGTTTTAAAATATTGAGAAATACTATTAATGAGGGCAGCAGTTTACATTTATATATGTAGAACTTTGCAAGCAAAATAATCAAGTCCATTACAGAGTCTGACACTACTTCATCCTGAAAGCCAAAGAGCACCAACAGATCAGTAAAAGAGAAATTTGTACAATTGGTACATTATTCATTCAAAAGCTGCTCAAAACTCTTCCAGAATGCATTGGTTTCAGAACAAGACCAAAACAGATGTAAAAAAGTATCCTCTTCTTCATTGCAGAAGGAACATATTGGACTTGTAACAATCTTACATGTATGCAAGTATTTATTAGTTATTCCACAATTTTAACACCAGCATTCATAGACATATAATGCTTACACCCTAAAATAAGCATGGAAGCTATGTTGCTCACAACTGGTTTTGCTCAAAGTCAAAAAACCATTCTTATTATCATAATGGAGCAGTTCTGCTGTAGAGTTTGAAGAAAGATGTAAACGCTTTCTCTTTGAAGATCTTGCCTGTATGAGTATATGGGGGCACAAGCGTATGCGTGCAGAGAAAGTATTAAAATCTTTCTTTTTGAAGATCCTGCCTGCATATAATGTGGGCACAAGTGCATGTGTGTGTGTGTGTGTGTGTGTGTATGTGTGTGTGTGTGTGTGTCTATGCGTGCATGTGTTACAGCTCGATACGTATCTTGGCCCAGTACGTATCGGGCCGTGGCGCAATAGAGAGTTCCGTATAGGGCCAGACCAATACGATACACACTGGCGGGCTTGGCCCAACAGCGTGCAAATGAGGTTGTTTTGTATTGGTCCGACCAATACGTTGCGGGCCGGCCCAATGGCGATCAGGAAGATTGGGAATTCCCAAAACACTTGACGGTTGTTGAAACTTTGTATGAATGTGGTTTGGCTTATGTTTCAGTCTCTTTCTCTGTGTGCGTGTGTGTTTTTTCCATACATTGTTTTGGTCTCTTTTGCTATCCTTCTGAGCTCTCTCCCTCAGTCTTGGTTTCTATGTCTCTGCAGAGAGACAGACAGACAGACAGAGGGAGAGAGAGAGAGAGAGAGACAGACAGACAGATACAGTAGCCAAATTGATTTTACAGCAGAGGCCAGGTAAGGTAAGAGCAGACTGTTTCGTATTGGGCCGACCAATTCGTGACGGTCCAGCCCAATAGAAAACACACCTTTTTTCTCTATTGGGCCTGGCCTAATAAGGTGTATATCATATTGGTCTGACCCAATACGGAACTCTTTATTGGGCCACGGCCTGATACGTTCTGGGCCAAGATACGTATCGAGCCGTAACACATGCATGTGTGTTTGTGAACTTCCAACTCTACAACACGGAAAATATTTTGGACCGGAAAGAGCGCCTGTGCATTGAAGACTGTCTGTCTGTATGTGTGCTTCAAATAAAACAAAAAAACTTGTTCTACCGTACTAGCCAGAGCCTAAACTACTTCACTGATTAAAGGGATATTTGGCAATATCTCCATGTCTTGACGACGCCGCTGATGATAATGTTGTTCAAACCGCAACATTTTGCAGCAGATATATGTCATCTTTGTGTTTAAAATATATACATGTACATGTACACACTGTCGGTGTGTGTGATCTAATCAGTCTAGGTAATAATAAATATGCGTAATATTGTTAAAATGTAGCCAACATAACACAGTTTTTAATGCATAATATTAATGCATGCTAATTGCATTTGCAATGTCCAAACATTTTTTTTTTAATAAGGCCAAATTAAAGAGACTTCTTTTTCAAATGACATTGACTAGAAATTTTCTAAGGTAAAAAAATACTTTTATTTAAATATAAATTGACACGCAGTGACAAATAAAAACCTATGTGACACAGATAAAAACCTATGTGACACAGATAAAAACCTATGTGACACAGATAAAAACCTATGTGACACAGATAAAAACCTATGTGACACAGATAAAAACCTATGTGACACAAATAAAAACCTATGTGACACAAATAAAAACCTATGTGACACAAATAAAAACCTATGTGACACAGATAAAAACCTATGTGACACAGAAGTAAAAATCATTGTCTTCAAACTTGTCAAAATTATAGTCCGTAATAAAAAATGCTCAGATAAAATGTGATCACATTAACTTACACGTGAAAAGCAAATCAAAAACATCTAAAGAACATATGGAGGCACGAGGCATCCCAAAACAGTCATTCCCAATTTCGGAGGAGCTCAAAGGAGAAAAAGGTTATTTGGAAGATTTTTTTTTTTTTAAAGGCAGGAGAATGGGTCAATAAGTAAAAAAAAAAGTAAAAAATAAAAATAGTTCCCCCACCTTCTGGAAGTTTTGGGCTTTTAATTTCCTCTAATCTGTTACTTCCTTTGACTCTGCCTTTTCCCTTTCTTTCTGTCATCTACTATCTTTCTGACTTCTTGGCCCCATTCTCCTGCCTGTTTTCCCCAAATAAATCTTCCAAATAGTTTTTCTCCTTTGAGCTCCTCCGAAATCGGAATGTGTTGGATGTACCACGCAGCGGAGAGACCAGTGAAAACTGAAAAACGGACACATACGTACCTTACCCGTTATGGCCATATGGCCTGGGAATACAGAAGAAGGCCAGAACAATAATCGTAGCTGCTCACAGGAACTCAGAAAGTATCCGAAACTCTCACTCGTCAGTCTCCAGGAACGTTTTTGATTACCCAAGGGAAACAAATAACAAAAACATTTCTTTGGTCTCTGTAACATTCACAAGAGAGTCTTAGCTTTTGAAACAACTTTTGTTTTTGTCTCTGGCAAAAACAAAACAAACAAAAAGTTTCTTCTGAACGGTTGCTCCAAAGAAGTCTTTCGGTAAAGGTCAAGATGTGCCACCCCCCCTACATTTCTCGGTTAATTGTATTTGTCCGTTTTTGCCTTTCTTACCATACATAAAGCTGTATTTTAGGAACATTTTTAGCTAATAACCTTTTTGGAATACTAACCCTATCCCTACCCCCCACCCAATAAGATGGAAAAACGCAACGAACCACAACTGTGACAAATCGCGGTGTACTGCAGTACATAGTGGGGGGGTAGGGTTAGGGTTTAGGTTTAGGGTTAGGGTTAGTATTCCAAAAAGAGAATTAGCTGAAAATGTTCCTAAAATACAGCTTTATGTATGGTAAGAAAGGCAAAAAGGGAAAAATACAATTAACCGAGAAATGCAGGGGGGGTGGCACATCTTTACCTTTACCAGTCTTTCTCCCACTCTCTCTCATCAATCTGTAAAACCCCCAAAAAAAACTCCCCCCCCCCCCCCCCCCCAAAGTAAAAAAAAAAAAAAAAACCGAAAAAAACAATTGGCATAAAAAAAAAAAGAATAAATTGTAAGAAAAAATTCATTTACTCTGCAGTTTTTAACTTTTTGTTGTTGTTGCTCTGCACAGTTTTTCTGAATAGTTTGTGACTGTCTCTCTCATCAATCTTAACAAACATTTTTTTCAAAACAACAGACAAGACACCTTCAAAAAAACACCAAAAAAACCACCCTTAGGTCTGAATGGAAGCACAGCGATCGTCACTCTCCGGAATAGGCACCTCCTCATCACCATCGCCACCACCGACCCACCATCACCATCCCCCACCCCCGACGTCGACGGCACGGGAACCTCGCCGATCAGCGGATCTCTCTCCTCCCGAGACCCATAATCCCTCTGCGACGAAAAAGAAGACGGCAGCGCTGCGCCACCCCCCCTTGCCCTCCTCTCCCTCACGCGGTACTTGGACTTCAGATCCTTCTTCCTCACCAACAGCCACCAGCACCAGACCCAGAACGCGATCATCAGCACCAGGGGGAGCCCGCCGAACACGGGAACCCAGAAGAGCAGGTTCTCCCGGCAGCGCGTGTAGAACGCGACGGGGGCGTCCGGGTTACGGGGGTCGAGGTCGACCCTCGCCACCACGTCCGGGCGGGAGCCCCAGAGAAGGGGGAACTCGCAGGAGTCCTGGGAGTTGTTGCAGCGCGCTTCCACGCCCGTCAGGTTGAACCGCGTCTTGTTGACGAACCCCGCGAGCGTGAGGGTGGCGTTGCTGTCAAAGTGTTTGTCGAGGTGGTGGGGAGATGGAGAGGAGAAAACCGCAGTTTTCTTGTTCTCCGAAGATAACTTGGTTTCCTGAAAGCCGGAGGATTTCGAGGGGAGGTTTTCCTGTGAGCGGGGCGGAGAGATGGAGGAGGAGGAGGGCGGGAGGAAAGGTTTGGGAGAAGGAAGAGGAAGGGAGGTTGTGTGGGTGGGAACAACAGCAGGAACAGCAGCAGCAGTAGCACTGGAGATGACAGTACCATCATCTTGGATGGAGGTTGGAGTCCCGTGGGACATCAGAACAAAGTGGTAGTTGTCGGGTCGAGTCACGGTGAAGGTCAAGGTCGAAGCGGTGTCCGGAAGGTCGCAGGTGGCGTTTCGTGGAATGCGCACGGAGAACAGGACGTGACGATGGTTGTAGTGCCTCTGCCACTCCTGCACACACAGAGGTTATATGTAGAGAGGGAGCGGTCAAATTTTGTTGTTGAGCGGGGAGGGGGGAGGCAAGTACTAATTTCGCAGCATTTCGCATCCTACTTCGCCTTCCAACTCTCAAACTCGCCATTCGCGGGTCGTTTAGGATGCCATTTTTTTGCCCCGCGAGCGCTATCGTCACTCGTCCAAATATGGACTGTGCTGTTTGAGAATAACATTGCGCTCGCGGAAACGGCGGATATTCCTTTTTTTCCGGCAGAGATTCTTTAATTTACACAAAAACATTGGCGGAGAAGGCAGTGCTGTTTTCATGCCTGTGTCTTTCGGATGAGATGGTAAACTGAGGTGCCATGTGCCCATGCATTTAGCACACGTTAAACCCAGTAGCAACGAAAAAGTTGTCATTTGGTCAAAGTTTACCCCCCCCCCCCCCCCCCCCCTTCCTCATCAGTCACACAAAAATCGCATGAAAAAAAGGGTGGCACGCCTCTGGCTGCGATAGAGCTCTCCAGGTGGGAGTAAACTGAATTTCACAGAGACACCTCTGTGACTATAAAATAGCAATGGTGGATGAAATTAAAGGAGACCCCTAAACAAATAAAAAGATAAAAAGTATCAAGCAGAATACATGATGCAAACTGGAATTGGATCAAACTCTAGAGTTTATTGGAAGTCACAAACGTACGGTACAGTAAAAAAAAAAAAAATTAACGTGATCAGGCCGATAGCTTATGATTTGCAAAAAAAAAGAATGTCTGTTCGCTTGTGCGTCATCTTGCTTCTGTGAAGTCTTGTTTAGAGATGAAAGAGCTGTGACGTCAAGTTAGATGGTTTTGTAGGGAAAAAAGTAACCAGAAAAAAAGTAACTGGAAAAAAACTGGGAAAAAGTTCAGGTAAATTTGAGGGAATGGTGTGGTGTTGCTTTTTCTGTCAGTGGTAGAGAGATGGACAGTGCCTATGCAAAGACAGTTGTTTCGTCTATTTCGTCTACAGAAGAATATAATACTCACCCATGGTGCTAGAATGAGAAAACACATTGATATGCTAGAGGGAGTTCAGAGGAGGTTTACAAAAAAGATTGTTGGTACAAATGATATGACCTATGAGGAAAGACTTATTTATCTGCGGATACCTAGCCTAGAGTATAGAAGGCTCAGGGGTGATATGATTGAAGTTTATAAAATATGTCACCATTTATACGATTATTCCACTACTAACAGCCTACTAACTCTTTGTGAGGGTGATAGAACCCGTGGCCATAACTTTAAGCTGTACAAAAAAGATACTAACACTAGACTAGCACAAAACCTTTTTACTAACAGAGTAATAAATGCATGGAATAACCTTCCCGATGAAGCAGTTAATGCAAAGTCATTAAATTCATTCAAAAATATCATAGACAAGTTTTTCCAAAACAAAATGTATTCAGTTAATATACAGATTTAAATGAATAAAACACAGATGCCTTAGTAGTCATCAGTGAATGAAGCCAAACCAAATAAAAATCAAAAACATATTTAGAGGGCAAAAGGCTAAACAAAATAGCCTATAGTGCCATTTATGCAATGCTATGCTAGAAGAGCTAAGGTGATCAGGGGGCAATTGTTCTGGAAGATGAATAATGTAAGACTGTTCAAACTTGGGGAATTTAGGGCGTCTCTCCTCAATTTCAACCCCCCTTCTGACATTAGATTTTCTGAGTTCGCTTTTCTCTGAATTCATCAGAGAATTCTCTAAAAATGACCATGCCTGGTTTCTTTCACAGAGAGACAAAAACAAAGTCCCCACCTTGTCCCCCATGGGGATGCCGTGTCTTGCACAAATAGTTCCCTCACCTTCTGGAAGTTCTGTGCTTGTAAACTTCATCTAATCTGTCACTCTCTTTGACTTTTTTTGTTTGTGGCTCAAGCCACAAACCTATAACTCACTTTGTCGGTCGGTCGTCGGATGTCGGTCGGTCGGTCGGTTGGTCCAAAATTGTTGCACTTCAAATCGAGAGAGAGAAAATGGAGTTTTACGTCCTCTTGGTCTGAATCAGACACATATGGGACATTTGTAAATACAAATATGGTGGGAACAATACTGGAGGCAATGCCCGGAGGCAGTACGAAACCAGTAAAGTCCCGATTTTTTATTAATACAGATAGCTGTAGCGGTGACCACGCCTCGGTTAAACCTCATTGGCTATGGCACCGCCACAAGTATAATTTTTCTTCAAATTGAGGCCGCTCTTTAAAATGATGTATTTTAAAAGCGTACAAAATAATAAACATACGTAATACAGACACTACAACAGACACGACGAGTATGCGGTGCTTCTTTTGATGAGTATAAGTAGGATACATAGTTTTAAATGTTTTCCAAAAGATATAAAAATTTACGAAATGGTGCAGAGATAACATTCTGGTTTACAGATTAAAATGATTGAAAAGCCAGGGGAGGTGACTCATGATTAGAGTGGTAAAAATAAACCGCGTGCCACAAACTATTGCGATTTCGCGCTTGTTTCTCCTTTGCTTACTTACAGTCATCTACTGTCTTACTGGTCCATCCATTCTCCTGCCTTTTTTGGTCTAGAAATTTGCACAAAGCTTTTCTGCAGCCAAAGACGGTCCTGCTGGGCCTAACTTACCGTATTGTACGGATTGTAAGGCGCACCCGATTATAAAGCGCGCACCCCAAATTTGACTAAAAATTCACATTTTGTTACTCTATTGCCTTAAGTAAATATTACCAGTCACATTATAAGGCGCAGGGGTCTCAGTCTGGGGAACAAGTATCGCCTTATACAGCGGAACCTCCCTTATAAGACCTCCCATTATAAGACTCCCTCCCACATAAGACCTACTTCTCCGAGACATTGCCCTTCTTTGTAAGTATTAAAATTACCTCCATTATAAGACCTTTAAAAATCATCCAAAAGTAGGTCTTATAAATATAAGGGAGGGGTCTTATAAGGGAGGTAATTTTAATACTTACAAAGAAGGGCAATGTCTCAGAGAAGTAGGTCTTACATGGGAGGGAGTCTTATAATGGGAGGTCTTATAAGGGAGGTTCCACTGTAGTCCGTAAAATACGGTACTTCTTACGCGCATAACAGCATGACGCATCTGCGCGCTCATAATGACAAGAAACTGTCAGAGCGATCGACGAAGGCAAAGACGACGAAGAAGAAGAAGAAGTTACCTACCTTGTAATGGTCGTCCCCGGCGATCACCAGGAACATGGCCGGCAGGTGGTCGTGGGCACGGGAAAGACCCTCAAGGTCATGACCTTGATCTTCAAGGTCAAAGGTCGAGGAGGAAGAGGGGGGGTCGTAGCACGCCGACAGCCTCACTGTGGACTTGGCCAGCAGGTAATGGACGCTTTGCACGAACGGAACAGGAAGGGCCGTCAGGGTGAAGGTCAGCTGTGCTCGTTTCCCTCGATCCAGCTCAGCTTCGTGAGGAAGCAGAAAAAAGTTGGTCCTGTGAGAGAGAAAGAAAAAAATATAACAATAAAAATAATAATAACACAGTGGAACCTCCCTTATAAGACCCCTCTCTTATAAGACCTCATTTTTGATGATTTTTGAAGGTTTTATAAGGGAGGTCCCACTGTAATAATAAAAATAATAATAACACAGTGGAACCTCCCTTATAAGACCCCTCTCTGATAAGACCTCATTTTTGATGATTTTTGAAGGTCTTATAAGGGAGGTCCCACTGTCATAATAAAAATAATAATAACACAGTGGAACCTCCCTTATAAGACCTTAAAAAAATCATCCCAAACGAGGTCTTATAAGGAGGGAGGGGTCTTATAAGAGAGGTCATTTCAATACTGACAAAGAAGGGCAATGTCTCAGAGAAGTAGGTCTTATATGGGAGGGAGTCTTATAATGGGTGGTCTTATAAGGGAGGTCCACTGTAATGATAATACAATTAGAAAGCTTCGCTGGTTTCAAAGCGAGTTTTACATTTAGAGAAGAAAACAAAAAGGCATTTGAAAAACAAAATTACTTCTCTGCCTTCAATCCAACCCTCCTCTCACCATGGGGGGTACCGGGACGGTTTTCTGTAAATAATAGTTCCCCCACCTTCTGGAATTTCTGTGCTTGTAACTTCCTCTAATCTGCGCCACTCTCTTTGACTCTGCCTTTTCCCTTTGCTTTCTATCATCTACTTATCTTCCTGACTCAATGACCCCATTCTCCTGCCTTTCTTAAACAAAACAATCTTCCAAACGTTTCTCCTTTGAGCTCCTCCGAGATCGGAATGTGTCGGCTGTACGCAGCGAGGAGACCAGTGAAAACTGAAAACTGGACACATACGTACGTACCTCACCCATTATGGCCGTATGGCCTGGGAAAGCAGAAGAAGAAGAAGATGGAAATACAATGAGAAAGTTTCTTTGGTTAAGCGAGTTTTCATTTAGAGAAAAGAAAAAGATCATATTTAAAAAAAAACTAAAACAAACTTACTTCTCTGTCTTAAATCCAACCCCTAACTAGGTGAAAACAGAGTAACTGCAGTGCATAGTCTCTCTCTCTCTCTCTCTCTCTCTCTCTCTCTCTCTCTCTCTCTCTCTCTCTCTCTCTCTCTCTCTCTCTCTCGCTCTCTCACACACACACACACACACACACACAACATTAACAACAACAACAACATACAGTATTTTAACATATATAGCACTAAATCTTGATAGAAACCAAATCGAAGCGCACACACACGTTACATTCATAACGCATTCAAACAAGGACGCTATGCAAAGACGAACAAAAAGATAACACACACACAACGTTTGAGAAATAGACCTAAAGCCGAGAGAGAGAAGGGAAAGAGATAATGAGCTTCACACACACACACACACACACACACACACACACACACACACACACACACACACACACAGTGACATACACACACACAGAGTAACACATGTACATGCATGCACTCACACACACACCAATACTACATAATACATTTAAACTTAGAAATGTCTAACTCTTTTGTGATAAAACTACCAGAATAGACCAACAACAACAAACAGAAAGCTTAACCCTTTGACTGCCACCAACGCATTATGTACTGACCTGATGACATCACTGATGATCTCATCAGATGAAGAGGAATAACCCTGCTATATGCTGATACTCTAACACAGTCAAGAGAGTAATATCCCCAGACCATTTTGCCAGATTGGCTCTTAAGTCTAGATCAGTTGTCTTCTTCATGGCATGATTTGCCCAAATATTTTTTCTTTAATTTTCTCTGGCAGTCCAGGGGTTAACAAAATAAAAATTACCAAATTTTACAGACTATAATGTGCACCTAATTATAAGGCGCAACCCTCAAATTTGACTAAAAATTCAGATTTTGTTACTCTATTTCCTTACTGTATGTGACCCAGCACCACGAAAGGGACATTAAGTGTCAGACTGACCATTCTGAGAACATTATACATTTGAAAACTTCAGACAATTCTCTTTCTAATTCATAATACAAGAACCATTCTTGTGTCTTTTTCCAATCCCGAGTTATGAGCATTTAAAGTTAGTAGGGTGAGCGTCGGTCATTTTGAGAAAACAGTCTAAAGTCTAGCCTAGCTGCAGAAAATGCATTGACCTGATCATTTTAAAACACTTTTAAGACCACTTAGAGACCATAGTAAATACTATCCTTTATAAATAAAATATGAAAGATAAGATGTTAGAGAACACAAAAATACCCATAACTCAGAATTGACCAAAAATTAGATTTTTGACTTTGCAAGCCTGTTGTGAAAAACTAGCCCAGCGACTTAATGTCCCTTTTGTGGTGACTATAAGACGCACCTGATTATAAGGCGCACCCCCCAAATTTAACTCAAAATTCAGATACTGTTACTCTATTTCCTTACTGCATTATCAGTCACATTATAAGGCGCAGGGGTCTCAGTCTGGGGAAAAACAAGTATCGCCTTAATTAATCCCATGGGTGCTACTCCCTAAAATGAAAAAAATGAAAGGCAGGGGTCCAGGGGCCGCCTAGGGCGAGGTACAGGGGCAAAACCGTGTTGGAGGATTCAGGGAGGCAACGCAAAAGAGAGAGAGAGAGAGAGATAACGAGACAGACAGACAGTTACAATGATGAACAGAGACAGAGTCCGATAAACCTTGTAAACTGATTACATTGCCTTTGAAGAACAATATGGCGTCACCATGCTGTTTTCAAGATTCCCCGAGAGAGACTCCCAGGATAGAACAACCAAGTTCAAAATGCCTCAATTCCCTTGTGGTCGATTTTTATTGGACGAGGTCTTTTTTTTAAAAGTTCAGTTTCTGGCAAAAATTTTAAAAACTGAAACCAGTGTGAAACTGAAAGAGTTGCACCCATGTACATGTAGTCCGCAAAATATGGTAAGAAAACAACAATGATAATAATGACCATTTTGATAGCGCTTATTCTCCTTACGGGGCTGTAAGCGCCTCACAAAGAAGCTAAAAATCTGAGGGGGAAAAAACCAAACAAACAGAAAGCCGCACTTATCATAAGGAACAACGCGAAACGAAATAACGATAACTACAATTACGTCACATCCTCCCCCCCCCCCCCCATTCACACTCCACTAGAATCCAAATCATTACAAATAGCGCTTTCCACGCAAAAGACATTTTCTCACACACTACCCCCCCCCCCCCACCCTCCCTCCGCCCGCCCCCGCATTCACCATCCCCCTTCATAGACCTCAAGCTCACCTACTTTTCACAGATCTCCCAGCATGTACGTACGCATGCACACACACACATGCGCGCCCGCATGTGCAGAGCGGCAAATAGAACCTAACACGGACGCAAGCATGCACACACACACATGCGCGCCGCATGTGCAGAACGACAAATCGAACCTAACACGGACGCAAGCATGCACACACACACATGCATGCATGCACGCGCGCCGCTCGTCCTGAATAAACATACTTATTATTATCATAATTTTTTTAATTTTTAACACCACCATCTCACCATCCCCTAGGCTCGACAAGATACGATGCACAAAACGTGGGCAACAAATCCTCGCTGGCCGTCAGCATCGAGATCTCGTCCCCGACGTGAAACCGGTGCTCACGACGGCCGAAGCGGTGGCTGTAGATGTTGAGGGCCGTCAGCCCGAAGATGACGCAGATCAGCAGGGTGATGCATCCGCTCACCGTCAAGCAGGTGGCGTAAGGGCGATAACTCCGCTCCAGCTGCCGACCGACCGGAACCTGAAGCTTGGGTCGGAAGCCGACCGTGTTGGTCATCTTGGGGGAAAATGTTGATTAAAAAAATCTGGGGGGAAAAATGTGAAATTATGGTGTTTTTTGGGTCCAATACATTGGTGAAGGCATGAAACATTTCTCTCAATCCTGAAAACGATGCAAATGATTTTCTATTCTTGAATAAATTCTTGGTTAAACCAGGTCAGGTCAAGTAAGATGACTAGGCCTCGCGGCCTCTCAAGCGTCTTTACTCTTTTTATTTTTTCTTCTTTAAATTCAGTTGGCACAGCTGTGACGGGTTTTATAGACTAACAGTCATACTGGTATTTTAATTTACTAAGGTTTGGGTCTTTGTCCAGGAGGTTTCTGAATTTGTTAATGTTAGTATCAGGTGCAATCAATGTTCTCTGAATCTTCCCAATCCTGAAGTGGTGACCGCATTAAAAGATAATTTCCAATGTGCGCGTGTGTGTGTGTGATTGTGTCAATCAATCAAAATTTATTGTCTTTAAAACAGAAGGAAATTATTTGTTTGGCATGCACATAAAACACACATATAATTAATAAACATAGAAATAATAAGACAGGCATAATAAGTAAACACATCATAAGAATTAAATTACAATGCAATGTAAAACACTTGGAAACTACATGTACACACACACACATGCCCACACACATGCCCACTCAGGGCTCCCAATCGTCCCGCAAAACAAGGGGTCCCAGGGACTCCTTCACTTACAGCATAGAGGGTCCTAGAGGCGGGATAGAGGGTCCCAGTGGCATTGCGAATGCCCAAAAGAATTTTTCTAGTGCGTCCCTGGGACCCCATGCATTCTTTTAGAGGGTCCTTTAGAATTTTAGTGCTTCATAGACCCCCAAATGGGGGTTCCTGGGAGCCCTGCACGCACACACGCCCACTCACACACACACACGAACACATGTATACACACCACCCCGTCCCCTTCCCCACACATATTCCTCAAAATCTCCACCTTCAACCACGACTCTCCCCCATCACACACACACACACACACACACATGCACACACACACACACACGCACACACACACACACACGAACACACATGCATACACACCACCCCGTCCCCTTCCCCACACATATTACTCAAAATCTCCACCTTCAACCACGCCTCTCCCCCATCACACACACACACACACACACACACACACACCACACACACACACACACACACACAGAACTAAACAAACAATTTGTATAAAAGGAATAATACGAAATGCATAAAACAAATGAAAAAGTGTGTGTGTGTGTGTGTGTGTGTGTGTGTGTGTGCGTGCGTGTGCGTGTGTGCGTGCATGCGTGTGTGCGTGCGTGCATGCAGAATGGGTAAGGGTGGTGTTAGAAATGCACGTGACGGTTTTGGTAGACTATCACTGTATCAGTCATACTGGTATTTTAATTTACTAAGGTTTGGGTCTTTGTCCAGGAGGTTTTTGAATTTGTTAGTATCACTATCAGGTGCAAGTTTTGTCTGAGCAGGAAGTGCGTTCCAATAGTTAGTTCCTCTGTTACTGAAAAAGTGTCTCCTGATGTTAGTTTTACTGTAATGTGTTACTCACTTACTGTTAGTATTTTTAATTCATGATTTCTATTCTTTAAAAAAAATTGAGATCTGGAACAAGTTTTTGTTAGTATTGTCAGGACTATTAAGAATTTCATAAGCATTGATTAGGTCACCACGAAGTCTTCTGTATTTCAAGGATGGTAATTACTAAATCAAGTTTGTGTAGCCTTTCACTATAATCAAAAGTTGTTTTTTATTTTTATTAATTTAGTAGCTCTCCTCTGTACACGCTCAATTGAAACTGATTGCCGTTTTATATATGGATTCCAAATTTGGTTCC
Organism: Phymorhynchus buccinoides; assembly: GCA_017654935.2. NCBI lineage: Eukaryota > Metazoa > Mollusca > Gastropoda > Neogastropoda > Raphitomidae > Phymorhynchus > Phymorhynchus buccinoides. The sequence continues at coordinate 34,357,854 of CM065708.1, forward strand.
CATACTCCAGATGAGATGTGGTCTAACCAAACTTTTATACATATAGGTTAATGAACACATTATTATTTAGTTCTGTAAAACTAAAGTTCTCCTGATTAACCCTTAGCATTGACTAGCTCACAGGCTAAACGGAACACCTTCAGCGTGTTGAAGTTGGCTGCCTAAGGAGAAGAAGAAGAAGAAGAAGACATCAATCATTCAATGTAAACTTCATAGGTGCATGAGCGATGATGAGGCTCAAATCTGTAACGGGTGTGCTGAGATAAAAGTCCAAGGCAGCGACTCTTGACAGTGACAGTGACTCAATGATAATATGATCAAGACCTGGCTTTTGCACTGACTGGCGACTCGCCGACTGTCACTGACTAGTGTCAGTTTCACAATCACAGTGTCACACACTGTCATTATCTGATGACTGATCTGACACGATACAATTTAAAAAACATCAAGCGAGTAAAAGATTAAATGTTCCGCAAACGGACTCACCTTCTTCAATCTTCTGAGAAAAGTAGCGACTAAAATAGTAAATCGTATTGTAAACTGTACTTTCCTTCCCAACTCGTTTGTCAACAGCAAACTAAACTACACCAAGGAAGATCACTCCTGCGGATATATAAACAATCACATGATGTTGGCACGTGATTAGTGTCTTTTAACACAATATTCATAATACTGTAGATATTGATAAGGCGCTCATAAACAAAATCAGAGATGTAGGACAAAATGAAACAAGAACAAGAAATGTATATATATGTTTAGGGTATGATTAACGGTCGTGCATGACTCAAACAGATGTCTTTTTCTGCATCCCTTCTCCTCCCCCCTCCCCCCCTCTTCACCCCCCTCCCCCCCCCCACCCCCCATTACATTGAGGCCGACCATCCGGGCGGCTACATTTTTGCTTGCAGTCTTTCTGCCTGATGGAAGTCCCCCTTTAGTACAGCAACAGAACTATCAAAAAGATGATAGTGGTTGCTTAAAGAAAGAAGAAGATGCATCTCACAAAAAAGTTTACTCAACCCCTCCCCCACCCATTTCAAGCCCACAAAATACTCAGCCAAGTTCATCTTTTCATATCTTTATATATCATCAAACAACAAATGATTATCTAATATTTAATACCTATCTGCACTTATAAAATAAATAAACTATCTTCATATCCTGTCAATATCATTGTAAACAACAAACGCTTTTCTATTAGGTCTATCTAATACATTTCTTAAATCCTATCTCATCCCGTGCTGCGCATCTTCGTCTTTGAACCCCTGTATATCTCAATAACTGCCAATAAACGGCAGGTGGACATTACTGGAAGAAGAAGAGGAAGAAGAAGAAGCTTTGACCAATAACTAGGAAAATGTAACCGCATAGACCTTGGCCTGGAAGGGGAAAAAAAGTCTGGGTAAAGGTCTGACCTATTTCGGTTAATTCTATTTTTCCGTTATTGCCTTTCTTACCATACCTAAAGCTGTATTTTAGGAACATTTTTAGCTAATAACCTTTTTGGAATACTAACCGTATCCCTAAACCTAACCCTAAACCTAACCCTACCCCCCACTATGTACTGCAGTACACCGTGATTTGTCACAGTTGTGGTTCGTTGCGTTTTCCCGTCTTATAGGGTGGGGGGTAGGGTTAGGTTTAGGGCTAGGGTTGGGGATAGGGTTAGTATTCCAAAAAGGTTATTACCTGAAAATGTTCCTAAAATACAGCTTTATGTATGGTAAGAAAGGCAAAAACGGAAAAATAGAATTAACCGAGAAATGCAGGGGGGGGGGGGGGTGGCACATCTTTACCTTTACCCTTTTCACCTTCTGGAAGCTCTGTGCTTGTAACTTCCTCTAATCTGTCACTCTCTTTGACTCTTGCCTTTTTCCTTTGCTTTGCATCATCTACTATCTTTCTGACTTATTGGCCCCATTCTCCTGCCTTTTTTCCCCCATAAAATCATCTTCCAAATAATTGTTCTCCTTCAGTTGAGCTCCTCCGAAATCGGAATGTGTTGGCTATGCGCAGCGGGGAGACCAGTGAAAACTGAAAACCGGACACACATGTACCTTATCCATTATGGCCATAGAAAAAAATTTCCCAGGCTGAACCTAAGACTATCTATCCCTTTCCCAAGAATGGCAGAGTGTTGCTTCTCGGCGAAAAGTTCTGTCTCTCTGTTCTGACATCTTTTTTTTTTTTTTTTTTTTTTTTTTTACTGTGACCATTTTCCCACTTCACTTGATGTGTGCTTTTCTGTTAGGCCTACATCTTGATCATCTGGTTTTTTGTTTCTTCTATGCAATCTGAAACGTCTGAAAAGAAATGTCTGTGTGTGTGTGTGTGTGTGTGTGTGTGTGTGTGTGTGTGTGTGTGTGTGTGTGTGTGTGTGTGTGTGTGTGTGACAGTGTGTGTGTGTGTGTGTGTGTGTGTGTGTGTGTGTGTGTGTGTGTGTGTGTGCGTGCGCGTGCGTGCGTGTGCGTGTGTGTGGGTGGGGGTGGGGGTGGGGGGGTGTCACAGTGTGTGTGTGTGTGTGTGTGTGTGTGTGTGTGGTGTGTGTGTGTGTGTGTGCATTTTCTCCCAGACATTTCACACACACACACACACACTCCTCTCTCTCTCTCTCTCTCTCTCTCTCTCTCTCTCTCTCTCTCTCTCTCTCTCTCTCTCTCTCTCACACACACACACACACACACACACACACCTCTCTCTCACACACATACACCTCACACAAACACACACACACACACACACACACACACACACACACACACACACACACACACGCACACGCACACGCACACACACACACACACCGCGCACACTTTCCAACCCTTCAAACAAAAATGAAAACACAGAGAAAATTTGTTTCAAATGCTTTAATGAAATGTAAATAGCTTTTTTTTAATTTTTATAAACACATTCCCATTCTTAACACCCCCCCCCCTTCAGTTCTTCCCAAATACTGTTTGAGAAAGGCAGCATGACAAATATGACCTTTGTCTTCACCATTAAAATACATAACTAAATTTACCCCACACCCTTAATTACATGTGGCGTTAATGAATTGTACCCTACCACCGGTGATTAAATAATAAGACAAATATATTTAAATTTATACAAATAATAGTATTTTTATATAAATT
>CM065708.1:34368487-34382160 GCA_017654935.2 Phymorhynchus buccinoides
CCCACACACATGCCTATAAAAATCACTGACAGGTCCGGACCTACGTTTTTAAGGGGTGGGGGCTAATTGATCGAAGGTGCTGGAAGGGCACCAAGACCCCTAGGAGGTGTCCGGGGGCATGCTCCCCCGGAAAATGCTTTTTTTTTAAATCCGACTGAGAAGCAAATCTGGGCATGACAAGTAAAGGACTAATGCCATTTACTGTTCATACTACCTATTGAAATGGTAAGTTCCAGTTTAACGTCGCACGTATCGGGCTTTCGCCATGTAACGACGGGCTGAACACAAACGGTCGAACCACTGGTATATAAAAAAAATTTTATGTTCCTGAATGCACTGTCTTATTAGCCAAGGAGTCCTGAGAAGCACGATCAGTCTTCAATGCCGTGTAGTGAGAACCATGTTTTGAACACATATAAGTTACACATCAACTGGTGGCTGGCTGATGAGTGCTAGCTAGGTATAGCCCGCGAGGAAATTTTGCTGCCGCTCGGCGACATGAATTGTTGTTTTGTGTGTGTTTTTTTTAGGAAAAAGGGTGGGGTCTGCAGCCCCCTAATCCCCCCCCCTCCACCCACACCCACACACCCACACACACCCCATAGGTCCGGCCCTGGAATTTTATCCAAAGAACGAAATTCAAGGACTTTGTCGCTTTGATGCACTCATATCTAAAAAATGCAAAGTGTCAGGGGAAGACGGGTAAAAAAGCGCATGGGCGGGGTAAGAGCCCCCCCAATTATCTCATGAAATGAACATATGGCAAATTTCAGTCTCATTTTGCCATGAGACGACGTTAATGTCTAGCATTCGTCTCATGGTCAAATTTTGGAGTAACATTTTTCTTTATTTCATGAGATAATTGGGATTGGCTTCCTTACCCGCCCATGCGCTTGTTACCCGTCTTCCCCTAAACGTCATTTCTTCTTCTGATTGTCCCTTTCATCGCCTTGAGTTTCTTTCTCGTCAGAAGTATAAAACAACAAAACACCAATATCTAACCCTTCCGTGCCCCGTGGTGGTGGGTGTGTGTTGCACCCATTACTTTTACGTTTTGCTTCATATCTGCAAACCGATAATTGGAATCTTGCAACATTTTATCACTTTGTCCAATGAAAGTCCCGATCAACGTGCACCCAAACATCAGCATTTGTGTTGATAAAAGCAAGCGAGTAAAATGACAACAAAGTCGTCGTTTAAAGACCACCACGCCATGTGTTAAAATCGGCGTTTTCGCGTGTTTTTCCCTCTTATCGCTGGTAGAAACCTTAAGAAATCTTCCAAGCAAGAGGGAAATACACGTGAGCGTGTTGGGTCTTTAATGCAAAAAGAATGCCCGCGCCAATAATATCCCCACTCTTTCGCCAATTAGCTCTTCAGGAAAGTACGGTAGCATTGCGTGTCGCGTGGTGCCATGCGAAAAAAGCAAAACAAAGTCTCCACGACATCAGTTGGGGAAGACGGGGGTAAAAAGCCCCATGGGCGGGTAAGAAGCCCATGCCAATTATCTCCATGGAATAAAAACATTTTCAGTCACATTTGCCATTAGACGCAGCTAAACATTTAACACTCATCTCATGGGCAAAATTGACTGAAATTTTCTTTATTTCATGAGATAATTGGCATTGGCCTTCTTCCCGAAACCAAGGGCTTTTTTTAAATTATTTTGTTTACCCCGCTTACCTTACAAAGAGGCAGAAGAAGCCTCCCATACCACGCTTGTTTATCATTTCCAAAATACTGTATCCGGTCATCCATGAGGGCCACTCAAAACAACAATATCATTACATTATAATATTAACATAATTACGATAATTGATCGCTTCAAAGTTTCCTTGCTACTTACATCAACGAACATAGTTAAAGCATATACCACACAAAGAAGACACAACACACACACACACACACACCACACGACACACACACACAGACCACCACACACACACACAACACACACACACACACACCACACAAAGAAGACACACAACACACACACACGCAACACACACACACACACACAAATAAGACACACACACACACACACACCACACACACACACACACACACCAAGAAGACACACACACCACCCACACACACACCCACACACAAGAAATACACACACACACACACACACACACAGCACACACACACACACAGCACACACACACCACAGACACCCAGTAACACACACATACAAAGAAGACACACACACACACACACATCACACACCACACACACACGACACCACACAACACACACACACACAACAAAAGAATACCCACACACACACCACACACACACACACACACACACACCACACCAAATATACCACACAACACACCACAAACACACACACACACCACACACACACCACACCCAAAAAGAATACCACAACCCCACAACGTACAGGACCACACACCACAAATAAACACACACACACAACACAACACCCACACACACAAAACACACCACAACACACAAATAATAGCACAACACAACTCACACACACCACACACACACACACACACACCACAAACACACACTCACACACACACACACACACACGACACAACACACACACACACAACACACACCAAAAGATAGACCTAGCCCTATCCAAGCGTGCACACCAACCCCCACCACCCTCTCTCTCTCTCTCTTAAACGTGCTTACGTGCCATTCAGTTTTAGTGTGATATGATTTTTCATGATGATGTCTAGATGGTTTTTTGCACTTTGCTTGGTATTTACATTTGTGTTCTGAATCTCTTTATATTACATTTTTTCCTTTTTCTTTTCTCATTTTTCTTCTGTTTGATTAATTTTTTTCTTCTTCTTTAGTTTCCCTATTTTTTGTGTGAGGGCATAGTGAAAAACTTTGTAGCTGTATCTATGTTTCCCTCATAAACAATATCTCTATCTCTGTCACACACACAGACACACACATAATGCACGCATGAACACACCACACACACACACACACCACACCACACACACACACACACACACACACCAACACACAACACGCACCACCCCAGGCATCAGAACGGTCAGAGGTTTTGCAACACGTCACACACACTGACTCACTCCACACGGCGCACGCATCTGCACACTCCACACACACTACACACACACACACAACACACACACACACACACACACACACACACACACAACCCGGCACATAACTGTCCGAGGTGTTTGCACGACGTCACACACCTGAACTCACTCCTCACACGCGCACGCAACTGCACACTCACACACACACACACACACACACACACACACCACCACTACACACACACACACACACACACACAACACAGACAACACACCACGGTATCACACATACACACACACTCACTTAATAATGTACGTCACAACCCTACACAACTGACGTCACACACACAAACAAAACCTTAACCAAAATGATGTCACAAGCATCCCTGTGTGACAGAACGACGCTACGTCATACACTAAATAATCCACCATGCATCAAGTCATTACTCAGAATCCACAGCATCCTGACCCTGGTGAATATATTTTGCTGCACTGACGCAATCTCTCACTGTCTCCTCCTCCTCCTCCTCCTCCTCGCTACGTCCTTAGTCCAGCAAACCGCCATTCTGCGGGTTAGGGGGGCGCCATTCGCTGGATTCGTCGATTCTGACGTCACGGACGCCCCGCGTCCGCCGAAAGTGCGTCCGCATGAGAAGAGAACGCATGCTTCGTCGTGTGAGAACAACAACACAACAACCCGAAACGATGGAATGACCGAAATTATAATGATCATAGGGGAAGAACAGGTAAAAAGAGCGCATGGGGCGGGGTAAGAAGCCCACCCCAAGTTAATCTCATGAAATAAAGAAAATTTCAGTCAAATTTCCATGAGTCGAATGCTGAATACGCTCGTCTCATTGGCAAAATGAAACTGAAATTTTTGCTTCATTTCATGAGATAATTGGGGTGGGCTTCATACCCGCCCATGCGCCTTTTTACCCGTCCTTTCCCTTAAATAAAACAAAAGTTAATGAACAATATCATAAAATGTTTAAGGGGGGCACCCCTGACCGGATGAGAATATTTTTTGTAAAAACACGTCGCGATTACCAGGAAAACTGGACCCGCCCCCTCCTTTACAGAGATCGCAACACTCACAACACTCACTTTGCTCTGGTTTCCTAGAAATCAAACTGTCAAATCGGCGGTTCCTCCTTGGCGGAGGTGCTGTAAGTCAGATTCTTTCAGTGACAAGAGGCATGTGCTAGCCCTTGTTTTATACAGTTTACCAAAGGAGTTTTTCGTTCACAACAAAGGAATATCCCTAATTGTTTTGATGTCAGATGTTCCACCCCCCCCCCCCCCTACATTTCTCAGTTTAATTTGTATTTTTCCGTTTTTGCCTTTCTACCATACATAAAGCTGTATTTTAGGAACATTTTCAGCTATTTTTCTTTTTGGAATACTAACCCTATCCCCTAACCCCCCGAGCCCTAACCCTAAACTACCCCCCACCCTATAAGACGAGAGAACGCAACGAACCACAACTGTGACAAAAAGCGGTTGTACTGCAGTACATAGTGGGTGGTAGGGTAGGGTTAGGTTTAGGACAAGGGTTTAGGGATAGGGTTTAGTATTCCAAAAAGGTTATTAGTTAAAAATGTTCCTAAAATACAGCTTTATGTAGGTGGTAAGAAAGGCAAAAACGGCAAAATACAATTAACCGAGGACAATGTTAGGGGGGGGGGGGGAGGGGGGGGGGTCACATCTTTTACCTTTACCAGTTTACGTTTTTTTTACTAGCCTACACTGAAGAAAAAGCGTGGCTTCACTGCACTCTGAGTGGCCTCCGCCCAACGCCGATCCAAAATGGCTTCCTTCTCCAGACATCGTTTAACACCCATCTCCGGCTAAAAGGCATCACGTCAGTATGGCCGTTATCCAAAGACGGTTTGATAACTTCATGGGAAGTAACCAGAAGCAAAGTGAGTATACATGTCCTTGAAAAGGCTTGTCTTTCTGGTGAATCTCGAGACGTGTTTCTTCTTCAAACACCCATCATCCTTGTCAGTGTGCCCCTTTATTAAATCCATTTGGAATAAACAAATATAATGGATTATGCTCGACCTGGTGACAGACTCGGGACCTAAAACTAGTCCTTTATTTATATAAACGAAGAGATGTTAGAGCACATCAATATGGTCATCTTAATAATACGGTGACCCAAGCATCACGAAGGGGACCTTAGCTCGCCTTTGCTAGTTCCTCACCACAGGCCTGCAAAGTCAAACATATTTTTGGTAAAGGTCAAGATCTTTAACCCCCCCCCACCCTACATTTCTCAGCTATCCCCGCATTATCACGTAGTTTTTGAATCTGTGTGCGAAAACATGCGTTCGAATTATCTGGTTGGTTTGTATGTTTCTTTGTACTAACTTACGTTTTTACAACTGTTTTTCATCTTGTTTGTCTTCCTGTTATTCTGTGACCTTTTTTACGATTGAAACCAAAAAAACTCTACAAGAAACCCAAACACCACAAAAGATGCAATACCTAGATATGCTTATACGTATAGCGGAAGACGGGGTTAAAAGCGCATTGGCGGGTAAGAAGACCACCCCCAATTATCTCATGAAATAAAGAAAATATTCAGTCAAATTTGCCCATGAGACGAATGCTAGACATTAACAATCGTCTCATGGGCAAAATGAGACTGAAATTTGCTTCTTTCATGAGATAATTGGGGTGGGCTTCTTACCCGCCCATGCGCCTTTTTACCCCGTCTTCCCCTAGCCATTTGAATTTTGACATTCAGGGCCTTTGATTTTCTGCATGATTTTCAATTTTGGTCACTTGGCCACGACCCACAAAAAACCTAGTGTCAGGTAGAAGGGACAGACTAGATGGTAATAATTCTGAGGAAACCCCCCCAACAAACCCACGCGTCTACCCGACAACACACGCCAAGACACACACACACACACGCGTGCGCTCAAACATGCCAACACACACACGCATTACACACACTCACATACTAGCGATAATCCCACCCCCCTCCCTCCTTCCCCCTCATTGTAATGTAGTTCTTCTATAACAGAAATAACAGAGATGCGCGCGCGCGAGCGCGATGAGAGAGATGAGAGGAGAGAGAGATGAGAGAGAGAAGAGAGAGAGAGAGAGAGAGAGGAGAAGAGAGAGAGAAAGAGAGGAGAAAGAAATTTAATAGAATGGGCAGAGTCATCAAAACACACACACAAAAAAACCATGGAAATAATTCAAACAGGCCTATAGGGCCTAGCAACTGAAAAGAAAAACTGTTAATGTGTGACAAAATATTGGAGATGATTAAATTCCGCCCCAAAATTTAAGTCCATATAAAATTCAACCACCAGTGGTGTAGGACTAGGATTGTGTGGTGTGTGTAGGGTGTGTGTGTGTGTGGGGGGGGGGGGGGGGGGGGGGGGGGCAGGCCGAACTTCTAAAATGCCACGAAGCTGTTAGGCAAGTAATACAAACCAACACAAACCGGAAGAAACCAAAAATGAAAGAAAGAAAAAAAAGATGAAGCAATGAAACAAAGAAATTTTAAAAAATTTTGAAAATCAATGCTCCCATCTATTATGCCTATTTTTTGAAACACGTGTAATATTGAGTGACAGTACCGGGGTGACATGGGTTGGGGTGTGGGGGGGGGGTGGGGGGGGGGGGTGGGGGGGGGGTGGGGTGGGGGGGGTGTGTTTTGGTGGGGGGGGGGGGGGTTGTGGGGGGGGGTGTGGTGGGGGGGGGGGTGGGGGGGGGGGGGTGGAGGGGGGGGGGGGGGGGACGTAATTTTTATGATTGCCCCACACCAAAAAAAAACAAAAAAAGACCAAAAAAAACAACATCAAAGCGGGTTTTATATGGCTGGCGGTGAAAGGTGTTAACAATTATTGATGGATTGATTTAATTGTGTATTCATTTTTATGACGAGACAAGCAGACCCTCGAGAGGATTTGTCACCACAAGTGGGAAGATAAACCGTCAACTCTGGAGAGAAAAAAAGAAGAAAAAGAAATCAAGCAATGTTGATCTTCGGGGATGGATATTTAACACCTTTCTTCGCCACTGTCGCCTCTTTGGCACCACAAATGATTTAACACCCATGTCACTGAAAAGGCATCAAATGAGGGCCTGCTGACCGATTACCGTATGTTCTTAAGTTTGGGAGGGTAAGGACAGGCCCTATTTTATGCAGGTCACAGAGGAATCCCCAATATTGCAGGCATAATCCTTTTCTTTACCCCCAACCAGGGGAAGTGTAATGGTAACTTTTTGGCTAAGGAATGGCTAGCGTTGAAAGGGTTTTAAAGGGGCATCCTGACGGATGAGCTTTTGGCAGAGAAACACATCGAAGATCACCATCAAAACACCATTTACAGAAATAGCAACACTCACTTTGCTCTGGTTTTCATAGATATCAGCAACAACAACAACATACAGTATTTATACGGCGCTGAATCTTTGATAGAAAAATCGAATCAAAGCGCACACACACGTTAGCATTCATAACGCATTCAAACAATAACGCAATACAAAAGCGAACACACAAAGATGACATAAATGGTATACAACAGAAACAGACCTAAAGTCGAAGAGAGAGAAAAGAAAGAGAGTGGGGCCTCAATGACGGGGGAACCGGGTGAATCCAATGGTCACATCGGCGACTCATCTTTGGAGGATGTGTTGGAAGTCAAATTCTTTCAGTGCAAGGGAAGGCACGTGCCTTGCTCTTTTCTAATGACTGCTTGTGTTTAGACCAAATCGTTTGCACGGAAATGTCCACAATACAAGCCTTTTTCTTTTTTAAAAAAATGTATAGTTTCCAAAAAGAAAGTTTCGTTCACAACAAAGGAAATGGCTGCAATTTTTATATTTTTACTGCACTACAAAGAAGAAAAAAGCTTCAACCACAACAAGTTGCCTCCACCCACCCCATCCAAAATGACTACTCTCTCTCTCCGGTATCTCCGCCAAAGAGGAATCTCCGTTTGGAAGGGAGAAGGTTTGATTTTTAGGAAACCAGAGGAAAGTGAGTTGTTCTGATCCTTGAAAAGGCCGTCTATCTTGTGATCTCGACGTGTTTTCTTGCAAAAAAACTCACCCGTCAGGGTCCACCTTTTAAACAGAACTATATTATGGCGTGCGGAACGAGTCAAACGCTCGACAAGCATCGACACAAAACAACGCTCATTTCCAAATTTATGGAACGATGTGTTTAAAAACCCTTTCAACGCCAGCCATTTTTTTTTTTAGCCTTAAAGGTAGACTCTGATGGAGGAGTTTTTGGAAGAAACACGTCGAGATCACCAGAAAAAAATCAGCCTTTTACAGAGATCGCAACACTCACTTTGCTCTGGTTTCTTAGACAATAAACCGTCCAAACGGAGATTGGTTCCTTGGCGGATATTGCCGGAGAGAGTATAGCCATTTTGGATGGGGTGGGGGTGCTATGGTGTGGGTGGAGGCCACTCATTGTGGGTGAAGCGTTTTCTTTTTTGTTGTAGTGCAGTAGTAAAAAAAAAAAAAGCTATTCCTTTTTGGTTGTGAGCGAAAGACTCCTTTAGGTAAACTGTATACAATAAATAAAAAAATAACTAAAAAAGGCTTGTATTGTGCGAACGTTCGTGCAAACGATTTGTTCTAAACACAGGCGGCCATTCAAAAAGAGACGGCAAACAACTTCTCTTTCGGTGAAAGAATTTCACTTCCAGCACCTCCGCCAAGGACGAATCGACTTTTGACGGCTTGATTTCTGGGAAACAAGAGCAAAGTGAGTGTTTGCGATCTCTGTAAAGGGTGTTTTCCTGTTGATCTGGACGTGTTTCTTGCCAACAAAACCTCATCCGTTAGGGTCCACCTTTAAAACTTTTTGACAATCACACTTACCTGGGACTTGAAAAGTTTCGTTGCCAATGCTGGAACATTCCACGTTTGGCATGTGTAACATTAGGCCTATCCTTATTCTCCTAAAATTAAGAAGAAAAGGTCATTGTATAACAGACCCTGATTTAAATTAAAAGCGATTTAGTGACCTTGGGCCTTGTATCACTTTTATATAGCATGAAGACGTAGCATGATGCTAAAACTTAGAAGCTCTTCCAATGTCCCTATAGGATTTAAATAGGACTTTTGGAAGAGCTTCTAAGTTAGCATCATGCGAAGTCTCATGCTATCTCAACGTGAATACCGTCCCTGGGCCTGTATTCACGTTTGAGATAGCAATTAGACTTAGCATGATGGCTAACTAATAAGCTCTTCCAAATGTCCTATAGGATTTAATAGGACTTTTGGGAAGAGATTCTAAGTTATCATCATGCTAAGTCTAATGCTATCTCAACTTGAATACAGGCCCAGGGTGTTGAATCAGTGTGGTACCGAGCGGCTGCGCTGGTGATGAAAGGGCTAAGTTATGAAAGGATCGATCCTTTTCGCGAAAGTATCGCTACTTTGCGAAAAGGATCGCGCACTTTAAAAAAAAAGTATCGATACTTTCCGTAATTTACGAAAGTATGGATCCTTTTTTTTAGAGAAACATCCATACTTTGCATCGAAATCATCATTTGGATGACGAGTAAACAGAAGAAGTTTTTTTTTATATTATCAAACAGTAAGCAAAAAAGGTACGGTATCAACATCAACATTGAAGGTCCATAGGGTAAGACGGGGGTAAAAAGACCATGGGCGGGTAAAAAGCACATGCCAATTATCTCATGAAATAAAGCAAAACGTTCATTCTCATTTTGACCATGATACGAGTGTTAATGTTTAGCATTCGTTCTTATGGGCAAATTTGACTGAAATGTTTTATATTTCATGAGATAATTGGCATTGGTTGTTTTTTTACCCGCCCATGGGCTTCTTACCAAGGAAACCATAAAGAATGTTAAATTGTACGAAACAAACGTTTCACGGAAAAAACAAAGATTTCTTTCAGAGTAGGGCATGGACAATTTGGATGACGAGAAAACAGAAGAATGTTGTTTATCAAACAGTAAAGCAAAAAAGGTAGACATCAACATTTTGAAGGTCATAGGGTAATACGGGGCAAAAAGCCCATGGGCGGGTAAGAAGTCAAATTTTGCCCATGAGACGAAATGCTAAACATTTTAACACTCGGCTCATGGGCAAAATACGACTGCATTTTGTGCTTTTATTCATGAGATAATTGGCATTGGGCTTCTTACCCGCCCATGGGGCTTTTTACCCCGTCTTACCCTAATAACCAAGGTAAAGAATAATAATAAGGGGAAAAAGAATAAGAAGAAAAAGAAAAAAGAAAAGAAAAAAAGGGGGTAAAAAGTATGAGGAAAGAGCATCAGCATCAAGCAAAATTGCATCAACGGGAGGAAACAGGGAAGGAAAAGAAGAAGAAGAAGAAGAAGAAGAAGAAGAAGAAGGAGAAGAAGAATAGAGAAGGAGAGAAAGCAAAAGTAAGAATTTAAAGCCCCCCCCCCCCACACAACCATCCCCAAAAAACAAAACTCCTAGAAGAAAAAAGAAGGAGAAAACATCACAGAGATAATCACTATGAGAGTGTAAAATAATGAAGTTATGGAGGGGAGGAGAGAGTTGAGAGAGAGAGAGAGAGAGAGAGATAGATGGGGGGGGAGGACGGGAGAGAGAGAGAGAGGAGAGTTGAGAGAAGAGAGAGAGAGAGAGAGGGCGAGAGAGAGAGAGAGAGAGAGAGACAGAGAGACAAGACCACACGGCAACGATCAAGCAAAGAAAATGATCTTACACATCTAAAAAACAAAATCAGAGAGAGAGAACAGATGAGAACAGAGAAGAGAGAGAGAGACAGACAGACAGACATGGAGAGAGAGAGAGAGAGAGAGATATGAGAGAGAGAGAGAGAGGAGAGAGAGATGAGAGAGAGAGAGAGAGACTGAGAGAGAGAGAGAGAGAGAGCGAGATATTGAGAGACGCACAAGCACAGACAGACAGGACACACTGCAACGATCAAGCAAAGAAATGAGCTTACACATCTAAAAACAAAATCAGGAGAGAGAGACAGAGAAGACACCAGACGAATGAGAGAGAGAGGACAGACAGAGAGACGGACATAGAGAGAAGCGAGAGAGAGAGAGAGAGAGAGGAGAGAGGAGAGAGAGGAGAGAGGAGAGAGAGAGAGAGAGCAGAGAGAGAGACGAGAGAGAGATAGAGACACACAGAGAGGACAGACAGAGAGACAGACACACTGCAACGATCAAGCAAAGAAATGAGCTTACACATCTAAAAACAAAAATCACGTATAAGTTTACACATCTAAAAAACATGTTTTTTTAAATGCAGCCAAAAAACACAAATGTAAATATGTGTAGATTAACATTATGCATAAACATCACTGCACACGTTACTCAAAATGCTGATGATAAAAACCGTGTGTGGTAGGTTACGTGCGCGTTTCAAACTGGATGACTGTGTAGCAAGAAATAGTGATACAATATATAATGCAAAAAATAACACATACAAAAAAAAACCACAACAACAAACAAAAACCGCACAGCGTTTCAGTAAAGTAAAGGCCAATCGTTTCGTCTTCTTGTGTTGTTGTTGTTTGTTTGCTGCTTGTTTGCCTTGCTTGTTTGCTTACATAATTCAAATAAAAATAAATGAGCTCAATTGGACGATTTTGATCGAAGTGATTTTTGGGGTGAGACGAAAAAAACAGAACTAAGTGGCACTCGAAGAATGCAAAACCCTTTTGTAGACAACACTGTTTACATTTTTTGTTTAATTACGTTTAAAAAAACAACCCACAAAAAAACAAACAATAATCAACTAGGATAGCTTCCTTAAAGCTCGCCCTCCCCTCCCTTCCCCCAAAACATAAAAAAGTAAATAAAAATTTGAAAAACAAAATGATTAAAATCCAAGTGGAGGGAGGAGGGAGGGGAGGAGAGGAGGAGGAGGAGGAGGAGGAGGTGGAGGAGGAGGATGAGGAGCAGGAGGAGGGGGAGGAGGAGGAGGGGGAGAGAGACGGAGGAGGACGAGAGACAGACAATGGAGAAAGAAAAGAAGATAGGAGTGGTGTGTGTGTGGTGTGGTGTGTGTGCGTGTGCGTGTTGTGGGCGTGTGCGTGTGCGTGTGCTGTGCGTGTGTGTTTGTGTTGTGTGTTGTGTTGTGTGTGTGTGTGTGGTGTGTGTGTTGTTTGTGTGTGTGTTTTGTTTTTTTGTGTGTGTGTGTATGTGGGCTGTGTTTGTGTGTGTGTGTGTGTGTGTGTTGTGTGTTGTGTGTATATATACTAATATTATAAATATATATATAATAGTATATTATATAGATATATATATATATATATATATAATAAAGTTAAACAGCACAATTTATATAACTTTTAATTTTTTAATTTTTTAAAGTTTTTATTTTATTTTTTGAACACGAACATTACTCAAGGTTAACATTAACTGGTTTTTGTTTCTGAGGTTCACAAATAAAAGACATTGGACACAGAAAAGTGTTATCAAAGCAAACTATATATATATATGATGTATATTATGTGTGTGTGTGGTGGGTGTGGTGGTGTTGTTGGGTGTGTGGTGTGTGTGGTGTGTGTGTGTGTGTGTATGCGTGTGTTGTGTCCAAGTCAATATGATTCTTGTGTTGTGTGTGTCTATGTGTGCGTTTTTGTGTTGTGTCTGTGTGTGGGTATGTGTATGTGTGGTGTATGTATGTGTGTGTATGTGGATGATATGCATGCATGTATGTATTGATGTATGTATGTATGTATGTATGTTATGTTATGTATGTATGCATGGTATGTATGTATGTATGTATGTAGGTAGGTATGGTATGTGTGTATGTATGTAATTTGTGTAGTGTGTATGTATCCTGTGTATGCCGTTCTCTATCGCATCTCTCTCTCTCTCTCTCTATCTCTCTCTCTCTCGTCTCTCTCTCTCTCTCGGTATATATATATGTGGTTGTGTGAGGGGGGAAATGTGAGGATAGGGGGGGGGGGTTGTCCTGTTCATTGCCTAGGTCGATTAGGGTATTACTATTGTTGAGACAACAGTGGTCTATTTGTCTGCAGGGTATTTACTTTAAATGCATAATAATTGTTTATGCTTATGAACCTCAACACACACATTGGTGGCGCACATGCACACGCACACGCACACACACCACACACCACACACACACACACACACACACACACATAACACACACACACACCACACACACACGACACACACACACACACACACACACACACGCCACCACACACACACACACACGCCACACACACACACACAAACACCACAACACACACACACAAACACACACACACACACAACACACACACCACACACTCACACACACCTCTCCACACATACCACACACACACACACACCACACACAAAAACACACACACACACACACACCAACAAACACACAACACACACACACCACACACCAAGGCGAAAGGAATGCAAGGTGCGACCCCCCAAAAAAAAACCCACCACACCCCATCGGTAATGAAAAAATAACCTTGTTTTTTATATCTATAATTTTGAAAGACCTCATTTGTGGGTGTGGGGGGGTGGGTGGGTGGGGGTGGGGCGGGGGGTGGGGTGGGGGTGGGGGGGTGGGGGGTGGGGGGTGGGGTGGGGGGTGGGGGGGGTAATGGGGTGG
>CM065708.1:34417660-34427660 GCA_017654935.2 Phymorhynchus buccinoides
TTATGTTTTGTTTGTTTAACCCTTTCACCGCCAGCCATATTTAAGCCATAAATGTCCATTAAATTTACCAGTGTAGAGAACAAAATCCATCTGCAGTATTGGGGATTCTTCTGTGACAGATATAAAATAAGGTCTCTCCTTACTTTCCCAAACTAAGACAATAGGGTCTTCGGATAACAGACCCTACTTTCATGCCTTTTAGTGACATAGGTGGTAAATCACTGTGGTGCTAAAATGCGACTTTGGCGGTGAAAGGGTTAAAACTACTCGTTACTACTCTGACTTGACCGTAAAGATGTGCCACCCCCCCTGCATTTCTCGGTTAATTGTATTTTTCCGTTTTTGCCTTTCTTACCATACATAAAGCTGTATTTTAGGAACATTTTTAGCTAATAACCTTTTTGGAATACTAACCCTATCCCTAACCCTAGCCCTAACCCTAACCCTACCCCCCACTATGTACTGCAGTACACCGCGATTTGTCACAGTTGTGGTTCGTTGCGTTTTTCCGTCTTATAGGGTGGGGGGTAGGGTTAGGTTTAGGGCTAGGGTTAGTATTCCAAAAAGGTTATTAGCTAAAAATGTTCCTAAAATACAGCTTTATGTATGGTAAGAAAGGCAATAACGGAAAAATAGAATTAACCGAGATAGGTAGGGGGGTGGCACATCTTGACCTTTACCGCCATTTTTTTCGGAGAGTCAGAATGTGTACCAAGTGTAAACATGTTTGCGATTGGCTCCCGAGGTAGCAGTAAAACCAGTCTGCTTTACTCATTGGTGGGGAAAACAAGCCGAAAATATGTGCCTGGTTTGCTTCGCTTCATTGTGATTAAATATGTGACCCAGCACCACGAAAGGGACATTAAGTGTCAAACTGACCATTCTGAGAACATTATACATGTGAAAACGTCAGACAATCCTCTTTCTAGTGATGCAAGAACGATTCTTGCATCTCTTTCCGTTCTAGAGTTATGAGTATTTAAAGTTAGTAGGGTGAGCGCCGGCCATTTTGAGAAAACAGTCTAAATTCTAACCTAGCTGAAATAAATGGATTGACTCGATTGGAAATACTTGTAAGACCATTTGGAGACCACAGTAAAGATTGTCCTATATAAATATGAAAGATAAGATGTTAGAGAACACAAACATACCCATAACTCAAAACTGACAAAAAATGAGCTTTTTGACTTTGCAAGCCTGTTGTGAGAAACTATCCCAACAACTTAATGTCCCTTTCGTGGTGTTGGGTCACATATGCGATGATCGAACACGACGCCATTTTTGTTTCAGACGTACCAAGGAGTAAAAGTCCTAGTGATTGGCTCCCAGAACAGCGGCAAAACCAGTCTCATCCATTCATTGGTCGACCAGCAAGCCAGGCTCTCCGATGACGTCATGGAAACGGCGCCGGGCATCGACGCTTACGAAATGAGCTTCGATTATGACGTAGAAGAGGGCAGGCCGGGTAAGATTGATTGATTGATTGATTGGTTTTCATTTAAATTATCTAATTATGTTGTTGTTTTTATTGATACTTTTTTTTTTGAAGGCATAATACCTACCATGTATAGAAAAGAAAAAGAAAACATAAATGAATGAAAGTAAATCAAATGTATCATCATTCATTTATAATCAAACATGTACTATCTTGTACACACATAATTATCTAAAGTAAATAAGCATAACAAATAAACCTAGCAACAACAACAACAACAAATACAATTATAGGAAAGATGAGAGAATACGAATGAATGAATGAATGAATGAATACGAATGAATACGAATGTTTAATGAGGGTAAGCGGATAAGCTCAAGCTTCTTTACACCATGCCCTCGAGGGGAAAAAGAAAAGCCAAATAACAAGAAAAGGAAAACAAAAAGAAAGTAAAAAATGCATAAAAAGAATAGAAAATAACAACAGGCATGTTCACAGTAAATTGAAGAACATGCGAACAAAATTCAAGCTCAAACGAAGAGCTCGTTCACGTACTCGCACACACACAAAACATACAGCATATCCTATAACTATGCCAAAACATGCATACCTAGTCTCTCGTGGTGTGTTCGAACACACATGTGCAAATACGCGAGAGAGAGAGAGAGAGAGAGAGAGAGAGAGAGAGAGATAGAGAGAGAGATAGCTTGAGAGAGAGAGAGAGAGGTGAGAGAGAGAGAGAGAGCGAGAGAGAGAGAGAGAGTGAGTATCAGAGAGTACATTATTGGTTTTGGACCCATGTTAGTTTGTGCATATCATAGGTAACAAATCTAATTATGTTTTGTATTTCTATATCTTTCATGTATTTATTGCATTCCTTAGCCCTCTTTTTGTTTGTTTGTTTATTTGTTAACAAAAATACTCTTTCATTATAATCTTTGATGTTATTGGTATTGGTTATTTGGTATTCGGTATATTCCAGTCACAGAGTAAATCGGGCTGCTCTCCCCCGGAGAAGCGTCGCCGCAAGTGCAGCGCCTACCCATTTTAAAACAAATGGTTTTTTTTTGGGGGGCACAGGGTGAGGAGGGGATGTGGGCACACTTGGAAAAGCTAGGTATCAATTTGGCCATACCATAGCGGGATCCTCCCTGCTCTTACCGTATTTCAACTGCCGTGGGATTTTTACGTGCGTAAAGCCCCCCACGGGTCAGACTAGCTTTAAGTCCCCATCCGAAGGACCCAACGTTCAGTTCGATTTATTTTGTCAAACTAGAAAGAAAAGGCGAGCCGTGGAAGAGTCAGCGCCATGCAGGCTCTGTTCGTTTGCTAGTTTGCTGGTGTGTGTGTGCCACGTGCGCATGACTGTGTGAGCGTGAGTATCAGAGTGTCTTCTGTCTTTGGTCTCATTTATCTGTGTATTTCTCCTTAAAGATACACTTGACCCACCACGATTAAGTCCCTTGTTTTTTTTCTGGGTAACTGTGACCCATCATGCAAATGCCCCCAACTTGAAAATGTGAGGCTGCTCTTTAAAAAATGATGTCTCGTTTTCAATTTGGGGGCATTTGTATGGGAGTAAAACCTGGTCAAAACAAGATTTCCTGCCAGCTGTAAGAGGGAAAACGCCCTCGGCTGTTGGGATTAGAGTACCTTAATGGATGGAATTCTGCTTAACATCCTCCGGTCTGGAACAGACACATATGGGACATTGGTAGAGATAAAGATGGTGCAACACGATCCTGTCCTGCCCGGAGGCGTCAGATAGAATTTTGAACAATACAGATTGCGGCTGCTGGGATTAGACCTTTAATAATAAAGGCACTCTAGTTGGGATGATCCCTGGAGTCTTTTAGCCAGGGTACGTAAATAAACAAACAACATGATGATGGTGATGATGATGATTTCTTTCTTTGTTTTACAGGAAAATCTCTGAACCTGTGTCTGTGGGATTTTTGTGGTGAGCCGTTCTACCTGTACCCACAGTACATGTTTCACGAGCAGCCCGCCATTACTATTCTCACCTTCAGCATTCCCGACTACTCTCCACGACAGTTCCAACAGCAGGTGAGAGTTACTTCCCTTGTCACGCTTCGTGGAGGGACAAAAGAGGCCTATAATACTTAACCCTTTTGCCGCCAGCCATAGCCCTATTTATGTCAGAATAGTAACTTGTGGCGGTGCCATAGCCGATGAGGTTTAACCGAGGCGTGGTCACCACTACAGCTATCTGTATTAATTTAAAAAATCGGGACTTTACTGGTTTCGTACTGCCTCCGGGCATTGCCTCCAGTATTGTTCCCACCATATTTGTATTTACAAATGTCCCATATATGTCTGATTCAGACCAAGAGGACGTAAAACTCCATTTTCGCCTCGCCAGCCATAGCCGATGAGGTTTAACCGAGGCGTGGTTACCGCTACACCTATCTATATTGTTAAAAACTCGGGTCTGTACTGGTGTTGCACTACCTTCGGGCATTGCCTCCAGTATTGTTCCCACCATCTTTGTATTTACAAATGTCCCATATGTGTCTATGACCGAGAGGACGTAAAACATCATTTTCATCATCATCGCCAGCCATTTTTCATCGAAACATTTCCATTACACTTACCTGGGTATAGGAAACATCTGTCTGTAATATTGGGAATTCCTCTGTGACATATTTAAAGTAAGGTCTACCCTTA
Source organism: Phymorhynchus buccinoides (assembly GCA_017654935.2). Taxonomy (NCBI): domain Eukaryota; kingdom Metazoa; phylum Mollusca; class Gastropoda; order Neogastropoda; family Raphitomidae; genus Phymorhynchus; species Phymorhynchus buccinoides. The sequence continues at coordinate 34,421,784 of CM065708.1, forward strand.
CCTCCCAATATCAAGAGAATAGGGTCTTCAGATAACAGGCCCTGGTTTGATGCCTTTTAGTGACATGGGTGTTAAATCATTGTGGTGCAAAAATGCGACATTGGCGGTGAAAGGGTTAACAGTGTCTTCTTTGGTTCTTACTATTTACATCTGTATTGTTACTCATTCGGGACTTTACTGGAGTTGCACTGCCTCCGGGCATTGCCTCCAGGATCGTTCTCACCATCTTTATATAGATCTACTAATGTCCCATATGTGTCTGTTTCAGACCGGAGGACGTTAAACGGATTTTCACTTTGGTTCTTACTCGGAATCACCAAAAAATAAAAAGATAAAAAGAAACGAAATAAAATTTTAAAAAATGCCTGTCTGCTGTTGAAGAAATAGAAACGCAGAGATCTTTTGGATCAAATAGGCCTGGCTTAGTTCGAATCTCGACTTTGCCTGGAAATATATTTCTCTCTCTCTCTCTCTCTCTCTCTCTCTCTCTCTCTCTCTCTCTCTCTCTCTCTCTCTCTCTCTCTCTCTCTCTCTCTCTCTCTCTCTCTCTCTCTCCTCTCTCTCTCTCTCTCTCTCTCTCTCTCTCTCTCTCTCTCTCTCTCTCTCTCTCTCTCTCTCTCTCTCTCTCTCTCTCTCTCTCTCTCTCTCTCTCTCTCTCTCTCTCTCTCTCCCTGTATCCTTTTGATGCACATGTTTTCTTTGCTGATGCAAAATGTGTGCGCGCACGAATGTGTGTGTGCGTGTGTGTGCGCGCGCGCGCGTGTGTGCGCGTGATTCTATATTTTGTTCTTTGACCTCCTTGCAGATAGGACGGTGGCCTTTGCAATGAAAAGTGTTGAGTCTTTTGAGTCTCTCTCTCTCTCTCTTTTTGAGGTGGGGTCCTGGTTCGACTGGATGATCGCCAAGACCAACAAGCTCGTCGTCATCCTCGTCGGCACCAAAGCGGATCAGGTTACCCCGAAACGATCCGCGCAAGTCTCTCGCGAGGTCCGCGAAAAGCTCGCCTCGCATCTCCAACGCCGACACTCGCTGATCGAGTCGCGCATCAAGGACATCGAGAAACGCCCCGTCATTTCGCCCACCTTGTCCGAGCAGCTGAAAGCTTACATGAAACTCCTCCAGGCGAAATTCACCGTTCAATCCGAGGTGATTCCTACGAGCTGCAAGACGTTCGCGGGGTTCGATAAGCTTCGGGAAGCTGTGGAGGTTCTGGCGAACGATCGGAAGCTGTTCCCGAACGTCATGAGGGTGATCCCGACGTTCTGGGTGGAGGTAGAGAACTGGGTGGAGGAGAAGGGGAACGGGATGGTGGTGCCGGTGATGAGGTGGGAAAAGTTCTCAGAGGAGGTGGTCGAGCGCTTCGGCATGAAGCACCTGCTGAACAACATCACGCAGTACCTGCACGAGAGCGGGAAGGTGAGAGAGTGTGCGACAGCGGAACCTCCCTTATGAGGCCTCCCGTTATAAGAGTCCGTCCCATTTAAGACCTACCTCTCTGAGACATTGCCCTTCTTTGTAAGTATTAAAATTACCTCCCTTATAAGCCCCCTCCCTTACTACTACTACTACTACTACTACTACTACTACTACTACTACTACTACTACTACTACTACTACTACTACTACTACTACTACTACTACTACTACTGCTGCTGCTGCTGCTGCTGCTGCTGCTGCTGCTGCTGCTGCTGCTGCTACTACTACTACTACTACTACTACTACTACTGCTGCTGCTGCTGCTGCTGCTGCTGCTGCTGCTACTACTACTACTGCTGCTGCTACTACTACTACTACTGCTGCTGCTGCTGCTGCTGCTACTATTACTACTACTACTGCTGCTGCTGCTGCTGCTGCTACTACTACTGCTACTACTACTACTACTGCTACTACTACTACTGCTGCTGCTGCTGCTGCTGCTACTACTACTACTACTATTACTACTACTACTACTACTACTGCTGCTGCTGCTACTACTACTGCTGTTACTACTACTATTACTACTACTACTACTACTACTACTACTACTACTACTACTACTACTACTACTACTACTGCTGCTGCTGCTACTACTACTGCTACTACTACTACTACTACTACTACTACTACTACTGCTGCTGCTGCTGCTGCTGCTACTACTACTACTACTACTACTACTACTACTACTACTACTACTACTACTACTACTACTACTACTACGAGGCCTACCACTACTTCTACTACTGCTGCTGCAGCTGCTGCTGCTACTAATACTGCTGCTGCTACTAATACTGCTGCTGCTACTAAGAGAGAGAGAGAGAGAGAGAGAGAGAGAGAGAGAGAGAGAGAGAGACAGAAACAGAAAGACAGAGATAGACAGAGACAGAGAATATGAATACGAATACGAATGTTTATTGTGAGAGAGACAGAGACATATACAGAAAGACATAGAGGGAGACAGACAGAGAGATAATACATATTACAAATACGAATACGAATGGAGAGAGAGAGAGAGAGAGAGAGAGAGAGAGAGAGATAGAGAGAGAGAGAGAGAGAGAGAGAGAGAGAGAGAGAGGGTATGTGGAGGGTGGAGAGAAGAACTGATGGAGAGAAAATGTAAGTTTGTACTATGTGATTTTACCTCTTCTTTTTTCTTTTAAATTACTGTTGAATTCTTAGGTGTTTTTTTGTTAATCCAAAACTCCACATAAAGTTAGAACTCCCACCCACCCACCCCCCATCCAACCCTCACCCTCACCACACTCCAATCTGTTTGGCATTCTTCTTCTTCTCCGTCTTCATTGATCGCTCTTACAGATCTAGATTGCTGTCATTATGAGCACAGATGCGTCATGCTGCCGTTATGCGCCTAAGAAATAGTAGGCCTAGCACGTCCGCACGCACAGATGCGTCATGCTGCCGTTATGCGCCTAAGAAATAGTAGGCCCAGCACGTCCGCATGCACAGATGCGTCATGCTGCCGTTATGCGCCTAAGAAATAGTAGGCCCAGCACGTCCGCACGCACAGATGCGTCATGCTGCCGTTATGCGCCTAAGAAATAGTAGGCCCAGCACGTCCGCACGCACAGATGCGTCATGCTGCCGTTATGCGCCTAAGAAATAGTAGGCCTAGCACGTCCGCACGCACAGATGCGTCATGCTGCCGTTATGCGCCTAAGAAATAGTAGGCCTAGCACGTCCGCACGCACAGATGCGTCATGCTGCCGTTATGCGCCTAAGAAATAGTAGGCCTAGCACGTCCGCACGCACAGATGCGTCATGCTGCCGTTATGCGCCTAAGAAATAGTAGGCCTAGCACGTCCGTCTTCGGCTGCAGACATTTTTTATAAGAATTTTCTAGGGGGGGGGGGAGAGGCAGGAGAATGGATCAGTAAGACAGAAAGATAGTAGAGATGACAGTGCTAAGCAAAGGGGAAAGGCTAGAGTCAAAAAAGAGAGTGAAAATTAGAGGAAGTTACAAGCACAGAACTCCCAGAAGGTGGGGGAACTACTTGTACAAAAGACACACCCATGCGGCGCCCCCACCCCCCTCCTCCATTTCTCGGTTGTTTCCACTTTGTCAGTCTTGCCTTTCTTACTGCAGATTGAGTACTTCGTCCTCTATCGTTTGCTATATGATTTAACACTAATGTTTATCCATTTACATAATGAAACACATGCATTCAATAATAGTAGAAGATAAAGGCAAGACGGAAAAACCCGCAATGAACCAGGACTGTGACAAATGCTCCGCGGCTTTTGTGTGTACTGCACTGCATAGGGGTGGGGTGGGGTGGGGTGGGGGTCCTATTAGATAATGGCCTTTATCATGACTGCGATGAATTATTCAACAAAGATAACTAGCTGAAAAGGTTCATAAAATACAGCTTAATGTTTGATAAGAAAGGCAAGTGTGAAAATGCGGGGAGAGCCGAGAAATGTAAGGGGGGGGCACATCTTGACTTTTACCGAATTTATTATTTTTGCATTAAAATCCTCTATTTTGTTTCTTTCTTTATTATTATTATTTTTATTTCATGTACCTATATATTATTCAGGTCCTATGGTTCTCCAACGTCCCTTCCCTCAAGGACACGGTATTCCTACGCCCGTCCTGGCTCTTCGACGTGCTGCGGCAGTTCTTCCGCCACGACCTCGAGGCCCTGACCTTCACCCCCGACGACACGCTCAAGGCCATCGGGTTCACGGGCGCGCGCTTCGACCGCTTGAAGCAAGAGCTGGTAGGGGAGGGGGTGGTGGATCGGGAGTTGTTGAAGGCGCTGCTGGTGTCCCTTCTGCCGGCCGACGTGCATAGCTATTCCGGAGAGGTGGGGTCGGGTGTCTTTGTCTCTTTTTCTGTTTTTTTCCTTCTCTCTCTCTCTCTCTCTCTCTCTCTCTCTCTCTCTCTCTCTCTCTCTCTCTCTCTCTCTCTCTTATCTCTTTTTGACTATCTGTCGTTCTGTCTCTCTCTCTTCGTTTCTGTGTCATTGTCTCTTGTCTCTCTCTCTCTCTCTCTCTCTCTCTCTCTCTCTCTCTCTCTCTCTCTCTCTCTCTCTCTCTCTCTCTCTCTCTCTCTCTCTCTCTCTCTCTCTCTCTCTCTCTCTCTCTCCTCTCTCTATCTATCTCTCTCTCTCTCTCTCTCTCTCTTCTCTTCTCTCTCTCTCTCTCTCTCTCTCTCTCTCTCTCTCTCTCTCTCTCTCTCTCTCTCTCTCTCTCTCTCTCTCTCTCTCTCTCTCTCTCTCTCTCTCTCTCTCTCTCTCTCTCTCTCTCTCTTTGTCCCTATTTCTCTCTCTCCTTCGCAGAGAGCCCACAATCTTTATCCTTGTTAAACAAAGTTTTCCAGTGTCCAGTGTCTCTCTCTCTCCCCCTCCCTCTCTCTCTTTGTCTCTCTGACTCTGTCCCCCCCTCTCTCTCTCCCTCTCTTTCCAACATCTCCCTCTCTCTCTCTTCCTCTCCCCCCCCCCCCCCCCTTCTTAGCAAAGGTTAATTCAAATTATACATTTTTGTTAAGTCGCTTTACAACAATCCATATCCTACTTTTTTTTTTAATCTTCTGTTGTCCTCCTCAAAACCCGGCAGGTTCTCAGACTCCTGACGGAGGGTCTAGAAATGGGCTACCCGGTCAGCAAGCGCTCCCCGCGACACAAAGCCTACTCCTTCAAAGCGGACGTCGCCAAGGACAAGGACAAAGACAAAGCCAAAGCCGACTCCGAAGAAGACTCGGGATCCTCCTCCTCCGGCACCCCCGTCCCTGTCATCCACAAGCTCCTCATCCCGTGGTTCCGCACCTGCGAGGAGCCCGCCTCCTTCCGCCAGCAATGGTGTCTTCTTCGAGATCGTCGACGCCTGGCCGTGTTCTACCAGTTCCCTTGCTACATGCCTCCGGGGCTTTTCGAGCTCATGACGGTCCGCGCGCACCGCGCGGGGGGTGGGGGCGTGGGCAACGGCTCCAACAAGCACAAGCTCACGTTCCTGGCCCACTGGGGCGGAGGGATACACGCGCGCCACAACGAGGAGAAAGTGCGGCTCAAGCTGATGTACTTCCGCGAAGGGGAAGTAGGGCTACAGGAAGGGTTGGAGGATGTTGGGGTGGATGGAGAGGGAGGAGAGGAAGAAGAAGGGAGTGAGAAGGGGGTGGAGGAGGAAGCGGATAAGGTGGTGATGTTGTCGAATGGCGTGAGCAACAGAAGGGACAAGAATCTCGCAAACGGTAACGCCCCAGCAGCAGCAGCAGCAGCAGCAGCAACAGCAACGGTGGAAAGTGCGGGTCTAGGTGACAAAGGACGTGCGACGACGTCGAAAAAGACGAAAGCGTCATCATCATCATCATCATCATCATCATCATCATCATCATCGGAGTCTTCTATGATGACGTCACGGCCTCTGTTGCGTCACGACAGC
>CM065708.1:34437660-34442660 GCA_017654935.2 Phymorhynchus buccinoides
ATAGGGCGTAGGCCTACGAAACGTGTCACACTCGATGCAAAAACTCTATTCTTTTCAAAAAGTATCCATATTTAACGAAATTGAACAAAGGGTGAATACTCTCTTTCTAATTAACTCCCATCCACCAAAGTTGATTACGATACCCTATCACCTAGCAGTGCGTGGGTCAGAGCCAAAGTGAGACAAACAAGGCATAATTCTCTAATGTCTCACGGGGGGGCGTTTCGATGCAAAGTATGGATGTTTCTCTAAAAAAAAGGATCCATACTTTCGTAAATTACGAAAAGTATCGATACTTTTTTTTTAAAGTGGGCGATCCTTTCCACAAAGTATCAATACTTTCGCGAAAAGGATCGATCCTTTCATAACTTAGCCCTTTCATCACCAGCGCAGCCGCTCGGCACCACACTGATTCAACACCCTGGGCCTGTATTCACGTTGAGATAGCATGAGACTTAGCATGATGCTAACTTAGAAGCTCTTCCAAAAGTCCTATTAAATCCTATAGGACATTGGAAGAGCTTCTAAGTTAGCATCATGCTAAGTCTCATGCTATCTCAACGTGAATACAGGCCCAGGTCACTAAATCGCTTTTAATTTAATCAGGGTCTGTTATCCAATGAGTCTTTCGTCTTAATTTTAGGAGATAAGGATAGGCCTAATGTTACACTAATGAATCTCCAGCATTGGCAAACAAAACTTTTCAAGTCCCAGGTAAGTTTGATGTAAAATTTAAAAGGGCACCCTGACGGATGAGTTTATTTGCAAGAAACACGTCCAGATCAGCAGGAAAACACCCTTTACAGAGATCGCAACATTCACTTTGCTCTGGTTTCCCAGAAATCAAGCCGTCAAAAAGTCTATTCCTCCTTGCTGGAAGTCAAATTCTTTCACCCAAAGAGAAGGCGTTTGCCGTCTCTTTTTGAATGGCCGCCTGTGTTTAGACCAAATCGTTTGCACGAACGTTTCGCAATACAAGCCTTTTTATTTATTTTTTTAAATTTATTTTATACAGTTTATCTAAAGGAGTTTCGCTCACAACAAAGGAAATAGCTCCTTTTTTTTTTTACTACTGCACTACAAAAAAAGAAAACGCTTCAACCACAATGAGTGACCTCCACCCACCCCATCCAAAATGGCTACTCTCTCCGGCATCTCCGCCAAGGAAACATCGCCGTTTTGACGGTTTAATTTCTAAGAAACCAGAGCAAAGTGAGTGTTCCGATCCTTGAAAAGGCTGTCTTACTGGTGATCTCGACGTGTTTCTTCCAAAAACTCATCCGTCCGAGTCTACCTTTAAACTAAAAAAAAAATGGCTGGCGTTGAAAGGGTTTTTAAACACATCGTTCCATAAATTTGGAAATGAGCGTTGTTTTGTGTCGATGCTTGTCGAGCGTTTGACTCGTTCCGCACGCCATAATATATTTCTGTGTTAAAGGTGGACCCTGACGGGTGAGTTTTTTTGCAAGAAACACGTCGAGATCACCAGAAAGACGGCCTTTTCAAGGATCGGAACACTCACTTTGCGGTGGTTTCCTATAAATCAAACCATCAAAACGGTGATTCCTCCTTGGCGGAGATACCGGAGAGAGAAGCAATTACGGACGGGTTGGGTGGAGGCCACTTATTGTGGTTGAAGCTTTTTCTTCTTTGTAGTGCAGTAAAAATATAAAATTGCAGCTATTTCCTTTGTTGTGAGCGAAACTTCTTTTGGAAACTATACATTTTTTTAAAAATAAAAAGGCTTGTATTGTGGACATTTCGTGCAAACGATTTGGTCTAAACTCAGGCGGTCATTAGAAAAGAGAAGGCACGTGCCTTCCCTTGCACTGAAAGAATTTGACTTCCAGCACCTCCGCCAACGAGGAATCGCCGATTTGACCTTTGATTCACCCGTGTTCCCCCGTTATTGAGGCTCCACTCTCTTTCTCTTCTCTCTCTTGCCTTTAGGTCTGTTTCTGTTGTATACCATTTATGTTATGCGTGTGTGTTCGCTTTGTATTGCATTTTTGTTTGAATGCGTTATGAATGCTAACGTGTGTGTGCGCTTTGATTCGATTTCTATCAAGATTCAGCGCCGTATAAATACTGTATGTTGTTGTTGCTGATATCTAGGAAACCAGAGCAAAGTGAGTGTTGCCATCTCTGTAAAGGGTGTTTTCCAGGTGATTTCGATGTGTTTCTCTTCCAAAAGCTCATCCGTCAGGATGCCCCTTTAAAACCCTTTCAACGCTAGCCATTCCTTAGCCAAAAGTTACCATTACACTTCCCCGGGTAAAGAAAAGATGTCTGCAATATTGGGGATTCCTCTGTGACCTGCATAAAATAGGGCCTGTCCTTACCTCCCAAACTTAAGAACATACGGTAATTGGTCAGCAGGCCCTCATTTGATGCCTTTCAGTGACATGGGTGTTAAATCATTGTGGTGCCAAGAGGCGACAGTGGCGAAGAAAGGGTTAAATATCCATCCCCTAAGATCGCATTGCTTGATTTCTTCTTCTTCTTTTTTTCTCTCCAGAGTTGACGGTTATCTTCCCCTTGTGGTGACAATCCTCTCGAGGGTCTGCTTGTCTTCATAAAATGAATACACAATTAAATCAATCCATCAATAATGTTAACCCTTTCACCGCCAGCCATATAACCCGCTTTGATGGGTTTTTTTTTGGTCTTTTTTTTGTTTTTTTGGTGTGGGGCAATCATAAAATTACGTCCCCCCCCCCCCCCCCCCCCCCCCCCCCCCCCCCCCTAACTGTCACTCAGTATTACACGTGTTTCGAAAATAGCATAATTAGATGGGAGCATTGATTAATTTTTAAAATTTCTTTGTTTCATTGCTTCATCTTTTTTTTCTTTCTTTCATTTTTGGTTTCTTCCGGTTTGTGTTGGTTTGTATTACTTCCTAACAGCTTCGTGGCATTTAGAAGTTCGGCTGCCCCCCCCCCCCCCCCCCCCCCCCACACACCCCCCCCCCCCCCCCCCCCCCCCCCCCACCACACACACACCCTACACACACACACACACTCTTAGTCTTACACACTGGGTGGTTGAATTTATACTGACTTAATTTTGGGGCGGAATTAATCATCTCCAATATTTTGCACATTAACAGTTTTTCTTTTCAGTTGCTAGGCCTAATAGGCCTGTTTGAATTATTTCAGGGTTTTTTTGTGTGTGTGTGTTTTGATTACTGCCCATTCTATTAATTTCTTTTTCCTCTCTCTCTCTCTCTCTCTCTCTCTCTCTCTCTCTCTCTCTCTCTCTCTCTCTCTCTCTCTCTCTCTCTCTCTCTCTCTCTCTCTCGCGCGCGCGCGCGCGCATCTCTGTTATAGAAGAATACATTTAATGAGGGGGAAGGAGGGAGGGGGGTGGGATATAGCTAGTATGTGCGTGTGTGTATGCGTGTGTGTGTGCGCGCGCGCACGCGTGTGTGTGTGTGTGTGTGCGTGTGTTTCGGTAGACGCGTGGTTTTTTTGGGGGGGTTCCCTCATAATTATTACCATCTATTCTGTCCCTTCTACCTGACACTATGTTTTTTGTGGTCGTGGCCAAGTGACCAAAATTGAAAATCATGCAGAAAATCATAAGCCCGAATGTCAAACTTCAAAATGGCTAGGGGAAGACGGGGTAAAAAGCGCATGGGCGGGTAAGAAGCCCACCCCAATTATCTCATGAAATGAAGCAAATTTCAGTCTCATTTTGCCCATGAGACGAGCGTTAATGTCTAGCATTCGTCTCATGGGCAAATTTGACTGAAATTTTCTTTATTTCATGAGATAATTGGGGTGGGCTTCTTACCCGCCCATGCGCTTTTTACCCCGTCTTCCCCTATACAAATAATAAGCAGATCTAGGGTCATCCTTTTTCAGGATGAACTTGGGTCTGTATTGTCAGTTGTGGCAACTACTTTCACTTTGCTAGGCGAACGGAATAGGTGCCATAAATAACTTTTGGTAGAAGGGAGCTAATTACGATAAGTTCCTTCCCCTTATTCATTTCACTATATTACCCTCTCTCTTGGCCTCACTACTTCATAATGTGTTTAAGAACTGTAGATGTTTTTACACGGATGAAAAAGAAAAGAAAATATAACGGTAAAAGTGATTATAATGATGCATTTAAGAAAGAGGAGAAGAAAAAGGAGGAGGAGGAGAAGGAGGATACTTCAAGACAATTCTGCCAATCAGATGATGACAATGAAATGCTCACTTAATAATTAATTTCGGTTTATTTCGCTTAGACTAGTTTTAGGTCCCGAGTCTGTCACCAGGTCGAGCATAATCATTATATTTGTTTATTCCAAATGGATTTAATAAAGGGGCACACTGACGGATGAGTGTTTGCAAGAAACACGTCGAGGTCACCAGAAAGACAGACTTTTCAAGGAACACTCACTTTGCTCTGGTTTCCCAGAAATCAAACCGTCAAAACGGCAATTCCTCCTTGGCGGAGTTGCCGGAGAGAGAAGCCATTTTGGACGGGGTGGGTGGAGGCCACTAAGAGTGGTTGAAGCTTTTTCTTCTTTGTAGTGCAGTAAAAAAACAAAAAACGGTAAAGGTAAAGATGTGCCCCCCCCCCCCCCCCCCCCCCCTGCATTTCTCGGTTAATTGTATTTTTCCGTTTTTGCCTTTCTTACCATACATAAAGCTGTATTTTAGGAACATTTTTAGCTAATAACCTTTTTGGAATACTAACCCTATCCCTAACCCTAGCCCTAAACTTAACCCTACCCCCCACTATGTACTGCAGTACACCGCGATTTGTCACAGTTGTGGTTCGTTGCGTTCTCTCGTCTTATAGGGTGGGGGGTAGTGTTAGGGTTAGGGCTAGGGTTAGGGATAGGGTTAGTATTCCAAAAAGGTTATTAGCTAAAAATGTTCCTAAAATACAGCTTTATGTATGGTAAGAAAGGCAAAAACGGAAAAATACAATTAACCGAGAAATGTAGGGGGGGGGGGGGGTGGCACATCTTGACCTCAAAACAATTAGGGCTATTTCCTTTG
>CM065708.1:34457660-34525160 GCA_017654935.2 Phymorhynchus buccinoides
CATAGTGGGGGGTAGGGTTAGGTTTAGGGTTAGGTTTAGGGATACGGTTAGTATTCCAAAAAGGTTATTAGCTAAAAAATGTTCCTAAAATACAGCTTTAGGTATGGTAAGAAAGGCAATAACGGAAAAATAGAATTAACCGAAATAGGTCAGACCTTTACCCAGACTTTTTTTCCCCTTCCAGGCCAAGGTCTATGCGGTTACATTTTCCTAGTTATTGGTCAAAGCTTCTTCTTCTTCCTCTTCTTCTTCCAGTAATGTCCACCTGCCGTTTATCAGCAATTATTGACATATACAGGGGTTCAAAGACGAAGATGCGCAGCACGGGATGAGATAGGATTTGAGAAATATATTAGATAGACCTAATAGAAAAGCGTTTGTTGTTTACAATGATATTGACAGGATATGAAGATAGTTTATTTATTTTATAAGTGCAGATAGGTATTAAATATTAGATAATCATTTGTTGTTTGTGATATATAAAAGATATGAAAAGATGAACTTGGCTGAGTATTTTGTGGGCTTGAAATGGGTGGGGGAGGGGGGGAGTAAACTTTTTTGTGAGATGCATCTTCTTCTTTCTTTAAGCAACCACTATCATCTTTTTGATAGTTCTGTTGCTGTACTAAAGGGGGACTTCCATCAGGCAGAAAGACTGCAAGCAAAAATGTAGCCGCCCGGATGGTCGTCCTCAATGTAATGGGGGGTGGGGGGGGGGAGGGGGGGGTGAAGAGGGGGGGAGGGGGGAGGAGAAGGGATGCAGAAAAAGATGTCTGTTTGAGTCATGCACGACCGTTAATCATACCCTAAACATATATATACATTTCTTGTTCTTGTTTCATTTTGTCCTACATCTCTGATTTAGTTTATGAGCGCCTTACAGTGTTATGAATATTGTGTTAAAAGACACTAATCACGTGCCAACATCATGTGATTGTTTATATATCCGCAGGAGTGATCTTCCTTGGTGTAGTTTAGTTTGCTGTTGACAAACGAGTTGGGAAGGAAAGTACAGTTTACAATACGATTTACTATTTTAGTCGCTACTTTTCTCAGAAGATTGAAGAAGGTGAGTCCGTTTGCGGAACATTTAATCTTTTACTCGCTTGATGTTTTTTAAATTGTATCGTGTCAGATCAGTCATCAGATAATGACAGTGTGTGACACTGTGATTGTGAAACTGACACTAGTCAGTGACAGTCGGCGAGTCGCCAGTCAGTGCAAAAGCCAGGTCTTGATCATATTATCATTGAGTCACTGTCACTGTCAAGAGTCGCTGCCTTGGACTTTTATCTCAGCACACCCGTTACAGATTTGAGCCTCATCATCGCTCATGCACCTATGAAGTTTACATTGAATGATTGATGTCTTCTTCTTCTTCTTCTTCTCCTTAGGCAGCCAACTTCAACACGCTGAAGGTGTTCCGTTTAGCCTGTGAGCTAGTCAATGCTAAGGGTTAATCAGGAGAACTTTAGTTTTACAGAACTAAATAATAATGTGTTCATTAACCTATATGTATAAAAGTTTGGTTAGACCACATGTCATCTGGAGTATGGGAACCAAATTTGGAATCCATATATAAAACGGCAATCAGTTTCAATTGAGCGTGTACAGAGGAGAGCTACTAAATTAATAAAAAATTAAAAAAACTTTTGATTATAGTGAAAGGCTACACAAACTTGATTTACCATCCTTGAAATACAGAAGACTTCGTGGTGACCTAATCAATGCTTATGAAATTCTTAATAGTCCTGACAATACTAACAAAAACTTGTTCCAGATCTCAATTTTTTTTAAAGAATAGAAATCATGAATTAAAAATACTAACAGTAAGTGAGTAACACATTACAGTAAAACTAACATCAGGAGACACTTTTTCAGTAACAGAGGAACTAACTATTGGAACGCACTTCCTGCTCAGACAAAACTTGCACCTGATAGTGATACTAACAAATTCAAAAACCTCCTGGACAAAGACCCAAACCTTAGTAAATTAAAATACCAGTATGACTGATACAGTGATAGTCTACCAAAACCGTCACGTGCATTTCTAACACCACCCTTACCCATTCTGCATGCACGCACGCACACACGCATGCACGCACACACGCACACGCACACACGCACGCACACACACACACACACACACACACACACACACACACACTTTTTCATTTGTTTTATGCATTTCGTATTATTCCTTTTATACAAATTGTTTGTTTAGTTCTGTGTGTGTGTGTGTGTGTGTGTGTGTGTGTGTGTGTGTGTGTGTGTGTGTGTGTGATGGGGGAGATGCGTGGTTGAAGGTGGAGATTTTGAGTAATATGTGTGGGGAAGGGGACGGGGTGGTGTGTGTATGCATGTGTTCGCGTGTGTGTGTGTGTGTGTGTTGTGTGTGTGTGTGTGTGTGCATGTGTGTGTGTGTGTGTGTGTGATGGGGGAGAGTCGTGGTTGAAGGTGGAGATTTTGAGGAATATGTGTGGGGAAGGGGACGGGGTGGTGTGTATACATGTGTTCGTGTGTGTGTGTGAGTGGGCGTGTGTGCGTGCAGGGCTCCCAGGAACCCCCATTTGGGGGTCTATGAAGCACTAAAATTCTAAAGGACCCTCTAAAAGAATGTGCAGGGGGTCCCAGGGACGCACTAGAAAAATTCTTTTGGGCATTCGCAATTCCACTGGGACCCTCTATCCCGCCTCTAGGACCCTCTATGCTGTAAGTGAAGGAGTCCCTGGGACCCCTTGTTTTGCGGGACGATTGGGAGCCCTGAGTGGGCGTGTGTGTGGGGCATGTGTGTGTGTGTACATGTAGTTTCCAAGTGTTTTACATTGCATTGTAATTTAATTCTTATGATGTGTTTACTTATTATGCCTGTCTTATTATTTCTATGTTTATTAATTATATGTGTGTTTTATGTGCATGCCAAACAAATAATTTCCTTCTGTTTTAAAGACAATAAATTTTGATTGATTGACACAATCACACACACACACGCGCACATTGGAAATTATCTTTTAATGCGGTCACCACTCCAGGATTGGGAAGATTCAGAGAACATTGATTGCACCTGATACTAACATTAACAAATTCAGAAACCTCCTGGACAAAGACCCAAACCTTAGTAAATTAAAATACCAGTATGACTGTTAGTCTATAAAACCCGTCACAGCTGTGCCAACTGAATTTAAAGAAAGAAAAAAAAAAAAGGAGTAAAGACGCTTGAGAGGCCGCGAGGCCTAGTCATCTTACTTGACCTGACCTGGTTTAACCAAGAATTTATTCAAGAATAGAAAATCATTTGCGTCGTTTTCAGGATTGAGAGAAATGTTTCATGCCTTCACCAATGTATTGGACCAAAAAAACACCATAATTTCACATTTTTCCCCCCAGATTTTTGTAATCAACATTTTCCCCCAAGATGACCAACACGGTCGGCTTCCGACCCAAGCTTCAGGTTCCGGTCGGTCGGCAGCTGGAGCGGAGTTATCGCCCTTACGCCACCTGCTTGACGGTGAGCGGATGCATCACCCTGCTGATCTGCGTCATCTTCGGGCTGACGGCCCTCAACATCTACAGCCACCGCTTCGGCCGTCGTGAGCACCGGTTTCACGTCGGGGACGAGATCTCGATGCTGACGGCCAGCGAGGATTTGTTGCCCACGTTTTGTGCATCGTATCTTGTCGAGCCTAGGGGATGGTGAGATGGTGGTGTTAAAAATTAAAAAAATTATGATAATAATAAGTATGTTTATTCAGGACGAGCGGCGCGCGTGCATGCATGCATGTGTGTGTGTGCATGCTTGCGTCCGTGTTAGGTTCGATTTGTCGTTCTGCACATGCGGCGCGCATGTGTGTGTGTGCATGCTTGCGTCCGTGTTAGGTTCTATTTGCCGCTCTGCACATGCGGGCGCGCATGTGTGTGTGTGCATGCGTACGTACATGCTGGGAGATCTGTGAAAAGTAGGTGAGCTTGAGGTCTATGAAGGGGGATGGTGAATGCGGGGGCGGGCGGAGGGAGGTAGGTGGGGGGGGGGGGGTAGTGTGAGAAAATGCCTTTTGCGTGGAAAGCGCTATTTGTAATGATTTGGATTCTAGTGGAGTGTGAATGGGGGGGGGGGGGGAGGATGTGACGTAATTGTAGTTATCGTTATTTCGTTTCGCGTTGTTCCTTATGATAAGTGCGGCTTTCTGTTTGTTTGGTTTTTTCCCCCTCAGATTTTTAGCTTCTTTGTGAGGCGCTTACAGCCCCGTAAGGAGAATAAGCGCTATCAAAATGGTCATTATTTTCATTGTTGTTTTCTTACCATATTTTGCGGACCACATGTACATGGGTGCAACTCTTTCAGTTTCACACTGGTTTCAGTTTTTAAAATTTTTGCCAGAAACTGAACTTTAAAAAAAAAGACCTCGTCCAATAAAAATCGACCACAAGGGAATTGAGGCATTTTGAACTTGGTTGTTCTATCCTGGGAGTCTCTCTCGGGGAATCTTGAAAACAGCATGGTGACGCCATATTGTTTTCAAAGGCAATGTAATCAGTTTACAAGGTTTATCGGACTCTGTCTCTGTTCATCATTGTAACTGTCTGTCTGTCTCGTTATCTCTCTCTCTCTCTCTTTTGCGTTGCCTCCCTGAATCCTCCAACACGGTTTTGCCCCTGTACCTCGCCCTAGGCGGCCCCTGGACCCCTGCCTTTCATTTTTTTCATTTTAGGGAGTAGCACCCATGGGATTAATTAAGGCGATACTTGTTTTTCCCCAGACTGAGACCCCTGCGCCTTATAATGTGACTGATAATGCAGTAAGGAAATAGAGTAACAGTATCTGAATTTTGAGTTAAATTTGGGGGGTGCGCCTTATAATCAGGTGCGTCTTATAGTCACCACAAAAGGGACATTAAGTCGCTGGGCTAGTTTTTCACAACAGGCTTGCAAAGTCAAAAATCTAATTTTTTGTCAATTCTGAGTTATGGGTATTTTTGTGTTCTCTAACATCTTATCTTTCATATTTTATTTATAAAGGATAGTATTTACTATGGTCTCTAAGTGGTCTTATAAGTGTTCTAAAACGAGTAGGTCAATGCATTTTCTGCAGCTAGGCTAGAATTTAGACTGTGTTTTCTCAAAATGACCGACACTCACCCTTCTAACTTTAAATGCTCATAACTCGGGAACGGAAAAAGATACAAGAATGGTTCTTGTATTATGAATTAGAAAGAGAATTGTCTGAAATTTTCAAATGTATAATGTTCTCAGAATGGTCAGTCTGACACTTAATGTCCCTTTCGTGGTGCTGGGTCACATACAGTAAGGAAATAGAGTAACAAAATCTGAATTTTTAGTCAAATTTGAGGGTTGCGCCTTATAATTAGGTGCACATTATAGTCTGTAAAATTTGGTAATTTTTATTTTGTTAACCCCATAACTGCCAGAGAAAATTAAAGAAAAAATATTTGGGCAAATCATGCCATGAAGAAGACAACTGATCTAGACTTAAGAGCCAATCTGGCAAAATGGTCTGGGGATATTACTCTCTTGACTGTGTTAGAGCAAAAGCAGCATATCAGGGTTATTCCTCTTCATCTGATGAGATCATCAGTGATGTCATCAGGTCAGTACATGATGCGTTGGTGGCAGTCAAAGGGTTAAGCTTTCTGTTTGTTGTTGTTGGTCTATTCTGGTAGTTTTATCACAAAAGAGTTAGACATTTCTAAGTTTAAATGTATTATGTAGTATTGGTGTGTGTGTGAGTGCATGCATGTACATGTGTTACTCTGTGTGTGTGTATGTCACTGTGTGTGTGTGTGTGTGTGTGTGTGTGTGTGTGTGTGTGTGTGTGTGTGTGTGTGAAGCTCATTATCTCTTTCCCTTCTCTCTCTCGGCTTTAGGTCTATTTCTCAAACGTTGTGTGTGTGTTATCTTTTTGTTCGTCTTTGCATAGCGTCCTTGTTTGAATGCATTATGAATGTAACGTGTGTGTGCGCTTCGATTTGGTTTCTATCAAGATTTAGTGCTATATATGTTAAAATACTGTATGTTGTTGTTGTTAATGTTGTGTGTGTGTGTGTGTGAGAGAGAGAGAGAGAGAGAGAGAGAGAGAGAGAGAGAGAGAGAGAGAGAGAGAGAGAGAGAGAGAGAGAGAGAGAGAGAGACTATGCACTGCAGTTACTCTGTTTTCACCTAGTTAGGGGTTGGATTTAAGACAGAGAAGTAAGTTTGTTTTAGTTTTTTTTTAAATATGACCTTTTTCTTTTCTCTAAATGAAAACTCGCTTAACCAAAGAAACTTTCTCATTGTATTTCCATCTTCTTCTTCTTCTGCTTTCCCAGGCCATACGGCCATAATGGGTGAGGTACGTACGTATGTGTCCAGTTTTCAGTTTCCACTGGTCTCCTCGCTGCGTACAGCCGACACATTCCGATCTCGGAGGAGCTCAAAGGAGAAACGTTTGGAAGATTGTTTTGGTTAAGAAAGGCTGGAGAATGGGGTCATTGAGTCAGGAAGATAAGTAGATGATAGAAAGCAAAGGGAAAAGGCAGAGTCAAAGAGAGTGGCGCAGATTAGAGGAAGTTACAAGCACAGAAATTCCAGAAGGTGGGGGAACTATTTTTTACAGAAAACCGTCCCGGTACCCCCCATGGTGAGAGGAGGGTTGGATTGAAGGCAGAGAAGTAATTTTGTTTTTCAAATGCCTTTTTGTTTTCTTCTCTAAATGTAAAACTCGCTTTGAAACCAGCGAAGCTTTCTAATTGTATTATCATTACAGTGGACCTCCCTTATAAGACCACCCGTTATAAGACTCCCTCCCATATAAGACCTACTTCTCTGAGACATTGCCCTTCTTTGTCAGTATTGAAATGACCTCTCTTAAGACCCCTCCCTCCTTATAAGACCTCGTTTGGGATGATTTTTTAAGGTATAAGGGAGGTTCCACTGTGTTATTATTATTTTTATTATGACAGTGGGACCTCCCTTATAAGACCTTCAAAAATCATCAAAAATGAGGTCTTATCAGAGAGGGGTCTTATAAGGGAGGTTCCACTGTGTTATTATTATTTTTATTATTACAGTGGGACCTCCCTTATAAAACCTTCAAAAATCATCAAAAATGAGGTCTTATAAGAGAGGGGTCTTATAAGGGAGGTTCCACTGTGTTATTATTATTTTTATTGTTATATTTTTTTCTTTCTCTCTCACAGGACCAACTTTTTTCTGCTTCCTCACGAAGCTGAGCTGGATCGAGGGAAACGAGCACAGCTGACCTTCACCCTGACGGCCCTTCCTGTTCCGTTCGTGCAAAGCGTCCATTACCTGCTGGCCAAGTCCATAGTGAGGCTGTCGGCGTGCTACGACCCCCCCTCTTCCTCCTCGACCTTTGACCTTGAAGATCAAGGTCATGACCTTGAGGGTCTTTCCCGCGCCCACGACCACCTGCCGGCCATGTTCCTGGTGATCGCCGGGGACGACCATTACAAGGTAGGTAACTTCTTCTTCTTCTTCGTCGTCTTTGCCTTCGTCGATCGCTCTGACAGTTTCTTGTCATTATGAGCGCGCAGATGCGTCATGCTGCTGTTATGCGCGTAAGAAGTACCGTATTTTACGGACTACAGTGGAACCTCCCTTATAAGACCTCCCATTATAAGACTCCCTTCCATGTAAGACCTACTTCTTCTAGACATAGCCCTTCTTTGTAAGTATTAAAATTACCTCCCTTATAAGACCCCTCCCTTATATTTATAAGACCTACTTTTGGATGATTTTTAAAGGTCTTATAATGGAGGTAATTTTAATACTTACAAAGAAGGGCAATGTCTCGGAGAAGTAGGTCTTATGTGGGAGGGAGTCTTATAATGGGAGGTCTTATAAGGGAGGTTCCGCTGTATAAGGCGATACTTGTTCCCCAGACTGAGACCCCTGCGCCTTATAATGTGACTGGTAATATTTACTTAAGGCAATAGAGTAACAAAATGTGAATTTTTAGTCAAATTTGGGGTGCGCGCTTTATAATCGGGTGCGCCTTACAATCCGTACAATACGGTAAGTTAGGCCCAGCAGGACCGTCTTTGGCTGCAGAAAAGCTTTGTGCAAATTTCTAGACCAAAAAAGGCAGGAGAATGGATGGACCAGTAAGACAGTAGATGACTGTAAGTAAGCAAAGGAGAAACAAGCGCGAAATCGCAATAGTTTGTGGCACGCGGTCTATTTTTACCACTCTAATCATGAGTCACCTCCCCTGGCTTTTCAATAATTTTAATCTGTAAACCAGAATGTTATCTCTGCACCATTTCGTAACTTTTTATATCTTTTGGAAAATATTTAAAACTATGTATCCTACTTATACTCATCAAAAGAAGCACCGCATACTCGTCGTGTCTGTTGTAGTGTCTGTATTACGTATGTTTATTATTTTGTACGCTTTTAAAATACATCATTTTAAAGAGCGGCCTCAATTTAAAGTGTAGCCTCGATTTGAAGTGCGACAATTTTGTCAAAATGTGCGACAATTTTGGACCGACAGACAGACCGACCGACCGACAAAGTGAGTTATAGGTTTGTGGCTTGAGCCACAAACAAAAACTGTAATCCAACGCGTGACCAATGAACGTCGATATCGTACTGACCTGAGTGTGCAATACTAATGTCCGTCAAATTAGACACAGAACACATGCTCGTCACCTACTGCTGAATTTTTAGGTCACTTTCCCGGCCTCGATTTGAAGAAAAATTATACTTGTGGCGGTGCCATAGCCGATGAGGTTTAACCGAGGCGTGGTCACCGCTACAGCTATCTGTATTAATAAAAAATCGGGACTTTACTGGTTTTGTACTGCCTCCGGGCATTGCCTCCAGTATTGTTCCCACCATATTTGTATTTACAAATGTCCCATATGTGTCTGATTCAGACCAAGAGGACGTAAAACTCCATTTTCTCTCTCTCGATTTGAAGTGCAACAATTTTGGACCAACCGACCGACCGACCGACCGACCGACCGACCGACCGACCGACAAAGTGAGTTATAGGTTTGTGGCTTGAGCCACAAACAAAAAAAGTCAAAGAGAGTGACAGATTAGATGAAGTTTACAAGCACAGAACTTCCAGAAGGTGAGGGAACTATTTGTGCAAGACACGGCATCCCCATGGGGGACAAGGTGGGGACTTTGTTTTTGTCTCTCTGTGAAAGAAACCAGGCATGGTCATTTTTAGAGAATTCTCTGATGAATTCAGAGAAAAGCGAACTCAGAAAATCTAATGTCAGAAGGGGGGTTGAAATTGAGGAGAGACGCCCTAAATTCCCCAAGTTTGAACAGTCTTACATTATTCATCTTCCAGAACAATTGCCCCCTGATCACCTTAGCTCTTCTAGCATAGCATTGCATAAATGGCACTATAGGCTATTTTGTTTAGCCTTTTGCCCTCTAAATATGTTGTTGATTTTTATTTGGTTTGGCTTCATTCACTGATGACTACTAAGGCATCTGTGTTTTATTCCTTTAAATCTGTATATTAACTGAATACATTTTGTTTTGGAAAAACTTGTCTATAATATTTTTGAATAAATTTAATGACTTTGCATTAACTGCTTCATCGGGAAGGTTATTCCATGCATTTATTACTCTGTTAGTAAAAAGGTTTTGTGCTAGTCTAGTGTTAGTATCTTTTTTGTACAGCTTAAAGTTATGGCCACGGGTTCTATCACCCTCACAAATAGTTAGTAGGCTGTTAGTAGTGGAATAATCGTATAAATGGTGACATATTTTATAAACTTCAATCATATCACCCCTGAGCCTTCTATACTCTAGGCTAGGTATCCGCAGATAAATAAGTCTTTCCTCATAGGTCATATCATTTGTACCAACAATCTTTTTTGTAAACCTCCTCTGAACTCCCTCTAGCATATCAATGTGTTTTCTCATTCTAGCACCATGGGTGAGTATTATATTCTTCTGTAGACGAAATAGACGAAACAACTGTCTTTGCATAGGCACTGTCCATCTCTCTACCACTGACAGAAAAAGCAACACCACACCATTCCCTCAAATTTACCTGAACTTTTTCCCAGTTTTTTTCCAGTTACTTTTTTTCTGGTTACTTTTTTCCCTACAAAACCATCTAACTTGACGTCACAGCTCTTTCATCTCTAAACAAGACTTCACAGAAGCAAGATGACGCACAAGCGAACAGACATTCTTTTTTTTTGCAAATCATAAGCTATCGGCCTGATCACGTTAATTTTTTTTTTTTTTACTGTACCGTACGTTTGTGACTTCCAATAAACTCTAGAGTTTGATCCAATTCCAGTTTGCATCATGTATTCTGCTTGATACTTTTTATCTTTTTATTTGTTTAGGAGTCTCCTTTAATTTCATTCACCATTGCTATTTTATAGTCACAGAGGCGTCTCTGTGAAATTCAGGTTACTCCCACCTGGAGAGCTCTATCGCAGCCAGAGGCGTGCCACCCTTTTTTTCATGCGATTTTTGTGTGACTGATGAGGAAGGGGGGGGGGGGGGGTTAAACTTTGACCAAATGACAACTTTTTCGTTGCTACTGGGTTTGACGTGTGCTACATGCATGGGCACATGGCACCTCAGTTTACCATCTCATCTGAAAGACACAGGCATGAAAACAGCACTGCCTTCTCCGCCAATGTTTTTGTGTAAATTAAAGAATCTCTGCCGGAAAAAAAGGAGTATCCGCCGTTTCCGCGAGCGCAATGTTATTCTCAAACAGCACAGTCCATATTTGGACGAGTGACGATAGCGCTCGCGGGGCAAAAAAATGGCATCCTAAACGACCCGCGAATGGCGAGTTTGAGAGTTGGAAGGCGAAGTAGGATGCGAAATGCTGCGAAATTAGTACTTGCCTCCCCCCTCCCTGCAAAATTTGACCGCTCCCTCTCTACATATAACCTCTGTGTGTGCAGGAGTGGCAGAGGCACTACAACCATCGTCACGTCCTGTTCTCCGTGCGCATTCCACGAAACGCCACCTGCGACCTTCCGGACACCGCTTCGACCTTGACCTTCACCGTGACTCGACCCGACAACTACCACTTTGTTCTGATGTCCCACGGGACTCCAACCTCCATCCAAGATGATGGTACTGTCATCTCCAGTGCTACTGCTGCTGCTGTTCCTGCTGTTGTTCCCACCCACACAACCTCCCTTCCTCTTCCTTCTCCCAAACCTTTCCTCCCGCCCTCCTCCTCCTCCATCTCTCCGCCCCGCTCACAGGAAAACCTCCCCTCGAAATCCTCCGGCTTTCAGGAAACCAAGTTATCTTCGGAGAACAAGAAAACTGCGGTTTTCTCCTCTACATCTCCCCACCACCTCGACAAACACTTTGACAGCAACGCCACCCTCACGCTCGCGGGGTTCGTCAACAAGACGCGGTTCAACCTGACGGGCGTGGAAGCGCGCTGCAACAACTCCCAGGACTCCTGCGAGTTCCCCCTTCTCTGGGGCTCCCGCCCGGACGTGGTGGCGAGGGTCGACCTCGACTCCCGTAACCCGGACGCCCCCGTCGCGTTCTACACGCGCTGCCGGGAGAACCTGCTCTTCTGGGTCCCCGTGTTCGGCGGGCTCCCCCTGGTGCTGATGATCGCGTTCTGGGTCTGGTGCTGGTGGCTGTTGGTGAGGAAGAAGGATCTGAAGTCCAAGTACCGCGTGAGGGAGAGGAGGGCAAGGGGGTGTGGCGCAGCGCTGCCGTCTTCTTTTTCGTCGCAGAGGGATTATGGGTCTCGGGAGGAGAGAGATCCGCTGATCGGCGAGGTTCCCGTGCCGTCGACGTCGGGGGTGGGGGATGGTGATGGTGGGGGTGATGGTGATGAGGAGGTGCCTATTCCGGAGAGTGACGATCGCTGTGCTTCCATTCAGACCTAAGGGTGTTTTTGTGTGTGTTTTTTGGAAGGTGTCTTGTCTGTTGTTTTGAAAAAAATGTTTGTTAAGATTGATGAGAGAGACAGTCACAAACTATTCAGAAAAACTGTGCAGAGCAACAACAACAAAAAGTTAAAAACTGCAGAGTAAATGAATTTTTTCTTACAATTTATTCTTTTTTTTATGCCAATTTTTTTTCTTCCGCTTTTTTTTTTTATAACTTTTTTTGGGGGGGGAGTTTTTGGGGTTTTTTACAGATTGATGAGAGAGAGTGGGAGAAAGACTGGTAAAGGTAAAGATGTGCCACCCCCCCCCTGCATTTCTCGGTTAATTGTATTTTTTCTTCGGCGTCCCCAGGCCGTATGGCCATAATGGGTAAGGTCCAGTCCATACGGCCTGGGGACGCCGAAGAAAAAGAAGTGAGGATCGGCAAGACTTGGGGCGTATGTATGGTATGTTCAATATATACAGGGAGTGCGCCTTATAATGAGGCGCTACTTTTATAGTATACCGTATTTTTCGGCTCATTAGGCGCTGCTGTGTATAAGGCGAATAGGGCAATTTTCAAGAAAAATCTGAAAAAATCCAAGTAATAGGCGCCCAAGTTTATAAGGCGATACACACCTCATTGTTGTCATAAATGAGAGTTGGCTCCCTTCTCAAATAATCGAAACTTCCGTTTTTGCAACTTCCGGTTGTTGTGTTTAGGACAATTCTTCACGAAAACTGGTAGAATTATGGCATTTTAAGCTCTTCAACGATGCTTTTTACATCCAATGAAGGGTTGTGGCATCTGTTGGATGGTATCTCGGATGATAACAGGGATTTTGAAGCATTTTAACGTGAGTATTCGTCGTATCGGCGACTCGTTAATACTTTCGATGTTGTGACTTACAATAGACTGTACTGAACACGGCAATCGTTGCCTCTCTTCTCACGATTTTGTTCACTTATAGGGCGCCCTCGTTTATTAGGCGCATAGGTCAAAATTGGAGAAAAAAATATCGCCTTATAGTCCGAAAATTACATTAATAATATAAAAAAAACTCGGTAAATTTTCAGGGGTAGGGAAAACAAACTCTTGTCTACCACACTGTGTACTGGTATTTTAATAACTCTGGGTCTTTCTTGGTGTTGCAGTATCTCCAGGATCAACCCCACTATGTGTATATATATGTATAAATGCCCCTTGTGTACCAGTGACCGCGTTTACTGGTAATTATCAGCAAAACACTCAGATTGCCAAGCCACAATACTGACACAAATTTGACCTGTCAGTCCCAGGGACTAATAAATTATTGCTAGGACTGATGGATTGCTTTAAAGACACACTGACGCACCGCAATTAAGTCCCTTGTTTTTGTTCTGGGTTGCTGGGACCCACATACAAATGTCCTCAACTTCAAATTGAGGCTGCTCTTTAAAATGGTGTTGTGGTTTCAATTTTGGGACATTTGTATGGGAGTCAAACCTGGTCAAAACAAAATTTCTTACCAGCTGTAAGAGGGAGAACATGTGAAACCCGTGATTTTGACACATGACCTGGTGGGTCTTTAGCGGAGGCTTTGATATAGTTGTTTCACTGGGGGACATCCCGCTATCGCTACGTGTCGATAACACTACTGGGCTAAATCACTACGGCAACTAAGGGTCAGGGTTAGGGTTAGAATAGGGTCAAACGTAGGTTAAGGAATAGGATTAGGTTAGGAAAAGGGTTCGGGTTAGGGTTAGGAATAGTGTTAGGGTTCGAATAGGGTAAAACTTAGGTTAAGGAATAGGGTTAGGTTAGGAAAAGGGTTCGGGTTAGGGTTAGGAATAGTGTTAGGGTTCGAATAGGGTCAAACTTAGGTTAAGGAATAGGGTTAGGTTAGGAAAAGGGTTCGGGTTAGGGTTAGGAATAGTGTTAGGGTTAGAATAGGGTCAAACTTAGGTTACGGGTTAGGTTAGGAAAATGGGTAAAGGTAAAGATGTGCCACCCCCCCCTGCATTTCTCAGTTAATTCAATTTTTCCGTTTTTGCCTTTCTTACCAAACATAAAGCTGTATTTTATTAACCTTTTCAGCTAATTATCTTTTTGAAATAATAACCCTAACCCTCACCCTAATTAGCTGAAAATGTTCATAAAATACAGCTTCATGTTTGGTAAGAAAGGCAAAAATGGAAAAATTGAATTAACCGAGAAATGTAGGGGGGGGGGGGGGGTGGCACATCTTGACCTTTACCGGAAAATGGTTAGGGTTAGAATAGGGTCAAACTTAGGTAAGGAATAGGGTTCGGGTTAGGAAAAGGATTCGGGTTAGGGTTAGGAATAGGGTTAGTGTTAGTCTGTCGGAATCCAAGCTGA
Source organism: Phymorhynchus buccinoides (assembly GCA_017654935.2). NCBI lineage: Eukaryota > Metazoa > Mollusca > Gastropoda > Neogastropoda > Raphitomidae > Phymorhynchus > Phymorhynchus buccinoides. The sequence continues at coordinate 34,471,878 of CM065708.1, forward strand.
CAGATTGGCCCAGTCATCATCAATTGTTCTCTATGGGTCGAGTGGTAACAACGGGTTGTTCTTTCCAATTCCAATTCCACAATTTTATTGTCTCCAAACAAGTGAAGAAATTTGTTTGTCGGCATGCACATGTATAAAAGATGAAGACAGAATATGACATTGTTATAACCTAACAGAAGAGACCATTTTGTAAAATAACATAAAAGCACATGTAATTGACATAAAAAATAGTTATCAACACACACACACACACACACACACACACACACACACACACACACACACACACACACACACACACACACACACACACACACACAAACACACACACACACCTTCCTGAACAAGTACACTGAGCATCCAATAATTCTCTTTAGAGGCTGAAAGTAATAACCACAGATAATAATGACATCACAGTAATAATGATAACACCACAGAAAACATTTAACAATATCACAAACCAGTATGGCTATCACTTGAGTATGAACCCCCAATACCTAATGAAAGTGCTAGCAATGTTTCAGAGGAGTACCGTAAGGTGACACAGCGCATAAGGCGCACCCCCTGCTTTTGATAAAAAAAATTGTAATTTGAACACAGATAGGGCGCATACACCCGATAAGGCGCAAAGAAATCAAAAAAAGGAAGAACGAAACGATCAGCGAAAGTAACGTCATTACAGGGCCAGTGACGGAAGTGGAAGCCTAATTATATAACTATATTTTAATGTAATGTGAGTGAACTGTTGTCGGTTTGTTGTGGAAGCTGCCAGAGCATGGTGAGTTGTTCATTTAAACTCTCGACCCTCTTACTTTATTCTGTTTAGAGTATAGAAAGGGCGCATGCGCCGGATTGGGTGCAGGGGTCAAAGTTCAGTACAAAAAAAAGTTGCGCCTAATACACAAGTAATAGGCCGTAAATTACGGTAGGTCTTATGTGGGAGGGAGTCTTATGAATGGAGGTCTTATAAGGGAGGTTCCACTGTACTGGGGTTTTTATGCATCCATGCCATGACTCGGCTTCTTCTGGAGAAAATAGTATGTACCTTCACTAATCAACCCTACGGAGTTACGTTCATGTTTCGGTGCTTAGATGCTTTTTATTTGCTTTTTCAAGTCTAAGTTAACATGTGATCATATTTGATCTATTATGGACTATAATTTTGACAAGTTTGTATACGATGATTTTTACTTCTGTATCACAATGATTTTTACTTCTGTATCACAATGATTTTTACTTCTGTATCACAATGATTTTTACTTCTGTGTCACAATGATTTTTATTTGGCACTACGTGTCAATTTATAAAGTATTACTTTGCCTTAGAAAATTTCTAGTCAATGTCATTTGAAAAAGAAAAGTCTCTTTAATTTGGCCTTATTAAAACAAACAAAAAGATTGGACATTGCAAATGCAATTAGCATGCATTAATATTATGCATTAAAAACTGTGTGTTGTTATGTTGGCCATATTTTAACAATATTACGCATATTTATTATTACCTAGACTGATTAGATCACACACACCGACAGTGTGTACATGTATATATTTTAAACACAAAGATTACATATATCTGCAAAATGTTGCGGTTTGAACAACATTATCATCAGCGTCGTCGTCAAGACATGGAGATATTGTCAAATTTTCCTTTAATCAGTGAAGTAGTTTAGGCTCTGGCAAGTACGGTAGAACAAGGTTTTTGTTTTATTTGAAGCACACATACAGACAGACAGTCTTCAGTGCACAGGCGCTCTTTCCGGTCCAAAATATTTTCCGTGTTGTAGAGTTGGAAGTTCACAAACACACATGCAGGCACGCATAGACACACACACACACACACACACACACACACACACACACACACACATACACACACACACACACACACACACACACACACACACACACACACACATGCGCTTATGCCCACATACGCATACAGGCAGGATCTTCAAAGAGAAAACGTTTACATTTTCTTAAAACTCTACAGCAGAACTGCTCCATTATGATAAGAAGAATGTTTTTTTTACTTTGAGCAAACCAGTTGTGAGCAATGCTTATTTTAGGGTGTAAGCAATATATGTCTATGATTATGAAGGTTGGTGTCAAAATTGTGGAATACTCGCCCAAAAGAGGTGTCTGTAGTGTGACTGAAACAAACTATTTGAACATTTTAAAAAAATTGTTGTCATTGTTGAATGATGCTTTAAAAAAATTCTTGTGTCTTTTTATACATTCCTTGTATTTTCATGTGTATTTTTTGGATACTTCATTGTATTGTATTGCTTTTCTACTACCCTCCATGGGGTTACCGGGGGTCTTCCATACAAATAGTTCCCCCACCTTTGGGAAGTTCTGTGCTTGTAGCTTCCTCTAACCTGCCACTCTGTTTGACTCTGCCTTTTCCTTTTGCTTTCTGTCATCTACTATATTTCTGACTTATTGGCCCATTCTCCTGCCTTTGTAAAAAAAAAAAAAATCTTCCATATAGTTTTCTCCTTTGAGCTCCTCCAAAATCGGAATGTGTTGGCTGTACGCAGCGGGGAGACCAGTGAAAACTCAAAAACGGACACATACGTACCTTACCCATTATGGCCTTTTGGCCTGGGAACGCAGAGGAAGAAGAAGAACCCAGGTGTGTTGCTTACAAGGTGAAAGCGTTGCCTCTGAGCCTTCCCTACTATATGAGAGGACCGACAAGAAATTTTTTTGGGTCATTCTGGCCAACTTTTACCCAAATAATATTGTATATTATATTAGGTATTAGGTACTTTATAGTCACATAGGCGTCTCTGTGAAATTCGGGTTGCTCCCACCTGGAGAGCGCGTCGCAGCCAGAGGCGCACCACCCATTTTTTGTTGTTGTTGACCAATTGACAACTTTTTCGTTGCCACTGGGTTTAGCGTATGCTAAGTGCATGGGCACATGGGACCTCGGGTTTATCGTCTCATCCGAAAGACTCCACGTTCAGACCGTTACGGCCTAGTGCAGAATGAGAGGAAAAAATCCCCTGTACCCAGGTTCGAACTCGGGTTTACTTGACACGAAGCGAACGCGATACCACTGTGTGTATTTTTAAAATGCCTGACCGTGTTTCTTTAACTGTTACTCATGATGCTTCATTAAAAATAATATAGCGCGAAAAATGTTAAAATGTTGAAGCTGACGTCATAAGCTCTCTGCTTACGTTAGATTTTTTGGTAAAGGTCAAGATGTGCCACCCCCCCTACCTATCTCAGTTAATTGTATTTTTCCGTTATTGCCTTTCTTACCATACATAAAGCTGTATTTTAGGAACATTTTTAGCTAATAACCTTTTTGGAATACTAACCCTATCCCTAACCCTACCCCTAAACCTAACCCTACCCCCCACCCTATAAGACGGAAAAACGCAACGAACCACAACTGTGACAAATCGCGGTGTACTGCAGTACATAGTGGGGGGTAGGGTTAGGTTTAGGGGTAGGGTTAGGGTTAGGGTTAGTATTCCAAAAAGGTTATTAGCTAAAAATGTTCCTAAAATACAGCTTTATGTATGGTAAGAAAGGCAAAAACGGAAAAATACAATTAACCGAGAAATGGATGGGGGGTGGCACATCTTTACCTTTACCGATTTTTTTTCATGACTGTTACTTCTTTGGTGAGTTTTTGATCAGTCTTTTGGAATAGGACATTCCAATGTATGTGCTTTATCTGTTGGAAAATGGTATTTTTCTCCCCCAAATAAAAAACATGTTGCCATAGTTTTGAAGACAAAAAAGAGTTTATTATTGGTGCCTTAAAATAATTATATTCAGTGCAATTACTTCTTACAATACAAATATGCTATCTCTTGCTATTGTAAATTATGTAAAAATTAAATAAAATTGGTGCTTGGTCTTTGTTTGTTGTATTGCTTTCATTTTTTACATTTTTTGTTTGTCTGGAGCTCTTTACACATAGATATCTACGCTATCATCATTGTCCTTTTTGGCTCACTCTGAGTCTGTAGTATGATAGTTGTTTGGGGGGGTGTGTGTGTGTGTGTGTGTGTTGCATCCATGGTCTAGTCTCCAAACTTTTACGTTGGCATTTTCTCGGGGAAATAGAAGGCATACATTGGAATAAAGATTTGTTTAAACCATACATTGGTCAATAATGGCAAAGTCTATTTCATTTTCAAGGTATTTACCCGTTATAAACCTAAAACCAAACCTAAGTTTTGTGGGTGTTGAATGGGATTGTATGACTGACTTTTTTAAATTTTTATTTTATTTTAAAGAATTGTTTTGTATCTGTAACCAGAAAGTGAAAATAAAATTGAAAACATTTTCTGTCGAGTTCTTTATGATGAATTACCGTGTGTTGTTGTTGTTGTTGTCCTTCCCTGGCTTAAAGACTCCAGGGATCATCGCAACAGCCGAAGCTATTGAACACTATGGTACAAATGCACCAGCCAGGGATGAGAACATTACGTGTTGTGTGACCGTTTTTGATTATCCCCACCACGTGGGCAGCCACACTCCGACTTCAGGGGATTATGGATTCACTCCGATGATGCTATTGCTAGGAGCTTGGCCATGACTGAAGACAATCCCCGCATAACCAATGCAGAAGATAGCAACATTTTGGTGTTCTAGCTTATGTCAAAATGGTGCAAGAAGTGGAAATCAAAACTCTTTTTTTTATACCGTAGACCTTGAATAGGTGATGCAGTGTCTTAAACTAGATGAAGACAATTGTCAATCTATGCAAATAGTGTTGGTTTTTTTCTTCAAAATATATATTTATCTCTCAAGCGCTTTTCAAACAAATATCTATGTTTGGACGATGTGCCTTCAAAGTGTGTCAAAGCCTATGGCATCCCATGACCCAGCTTTATGAACTGCCTTCTTGTCCGCATTTTTAATGCATGTTACATAAATTGTGATAATACTTGCAAAATTTGAGTAATTTGTGTAAATTAATAAGAAATTGCATGACTTTTATTTTTGTTTTCATGAATTGTTTATTCATTGACGTCTTCCTGCATTTTTATACCTGTGTGTAATAAATTATTGCAGTTATCCAGGAAAGTTTGTTTGAATAGCGTCAGTGCGAGTGAAATTATCTGACTATTGTCTCTTGCTTTCTCTCTTTCTTTGCCTGTCTGTCTGTTGTCTGTGTTTCTCCCTTTTTCTCTTTGTCTCTGTCTCTCTTTGTGTGTGTCTCTGTCGACTCTTGTCTCTTTCTGTCTTTCTCTGCCTGTCTGTCTGTTGTCTGTGTTTCTCCCTTTTTCTCTTTGTCTCTGTCTCTCTCTGTCTCTCTTTGTGTGTGTCTCTGTCGACTCTTGTCTCTTTCTGTCTTTCTCTGCCTGTCTGTCTGTTGTCTGTGTTTCTCCCTGTTTCTCTTTGTCTCTGTCTCTGTCTCTCTCTCTCTCTCTGTGTCTCTCTCTGTGTGAATTGTGTGTATTTGGGTGTTATGGTCTAACTGTTTTGTTTTTTCTTGATTCCTGTAATCACTGGTTAATATGCGTGTATATCACATATGTCTACATAGAAGTAGCAGAAAGAGAGGCTAGTAAACAGAGAGAGAGAGAGAGAGAGAGAGGGAGAGACATAGAGAGAGAGAGAGAGAGAGAGAGAGAGCATTTTGTAAGGAAGAATACTTTTAATGCATGTATTTAGAACTTTTTTAAAAATACAGTATATAATTATTTTTATTAGTTTTGTGTGTGTGTCTGTTTGACGTGTCAACAAGAAAAAGTATCCTTGTTTGATCTAAGGACAAAATAAAACAAAGTTGAAGCTGAAGAGAGAGAGGGGGGGGGAGAGAGAGAGAGAGAGTGAGAGAGAGACAAAGAGAGAGAGAAGAGAGAGAGAGAAACTCCAAAACTCTGAAATGTTTTAATGATTTAGGCCCACAGCCCCTATCATGACATGGCAAGAATAATATGACAAATAATCAAATGAACAAACAATCCATGAATACAAAATCAAATAAATAAATGCTACTTCAAGGCATACACATTAACATAAATACATAACTATTTAAATACATACATAACTATTTAAATACATACATGCTTAAGAGAGAGAGAGAGAGAGAGAGAGAGAGTGAATGGATGAATGAATTTTATTTACAGAGGGTAATAGAGTAAGCAATAACATGCTTTTTTACATCCAGCCCTCTGGACAAAATACATATATAAAAGTAGAAAAATGGAAAACGAAATAAGCACAGACAAAGTAATATAAAGCATGCAAAAAACATCCCAATATTGTAAAACATCAATAACAAAATCAAACCTATTATTATTAACATTCAAAAGGTGTGAAGTAAGCGCATACACACGGAAAAATAAAACCCAATCCTACTTTTCACACTCATCTTTTTAAGTTCAATTCATTTAGGACTTCATATATTAAATACTTGTAGCGCCCGGTGCCATAGCCGATGAGGTTTAACCGAGGCGTGGTTACCGCTACACCTATCTGTATTATTTTTTTTTAAATCGGGACATTACTGGCTCCGTACTGCCTCCGGGCATTGCCTCCAGTATTGTTCCCACCATATTTGTATTTACAAATGTCCCATATGTGTCTGATTCAGACCAAGAGGACGTAAAACACCATTTTCGTCGCTACACTCATCTTTAACATTCAGAAATTGAGAAGTGCACAAACATATGGAAAAAAACACCCCCAAAACAAAAAACCCCACCCTTAATCATACTTTGTATACTCATCATTTAAATGTACTTATTTGAAAAGAAACCCACTCATCTTAGCATGCACAATTTAAAATGTAACTACATTTACCCATGGCAACGTGATACCTATTCATACATTACATTATTCATTTTTAGCATGCACAAATTAAGAGGTAAACGCACACACGTATCAAAAGCAAACCTAGTCATATTGTTTGCATACGGATACACATATTGAAAAGAAAAAACATACACATGACGAAATCAAGCCTAATCTTACTTTATAATACTCATCTTTAACATGCACATAAATAAAACTTAGCCTATACTCATCACAAAATCAAGACTAATCCTACTTTACATACTCGTAACATATAATACACAACTTAAATTTAAAGCCGATACACGTAATACAATCAAGCCTAAGCCCACTTTACATACTAATCTTAAAAATGCATCAATCGAAAATGTAAGCACATACACATGACAAAATAAAAACCAAATCCTATTCTACATACTCATCTTGTATTTTGTAGTAAACACATATACATTATAACAAAATGAAACCTAATCCTATAATAATAATACATGTAATAATAATATTTCATATAGCGCTAAAATCCATACAGTAGCATGCTCGATGCGCTTTATAAAAGCAATAATGAAAGATGAAAAACATGCATTAAAATCAGCAGAGAGAGAGAGAGAGAGAGAGAGAGAGAGAGAGAGAGAGAGAGAGAATTTTGTAGAATATAGAAAGCTTTTTGGTATAACCTGCACAGGTGGATAACACAACTTCAAGCGCAACGTGTCATGCTAGTTGCTTCCCTTGCATCTGTTCCTTGTTTTGATTAGTGGAAACACGGATTCTATATTTAGTGTGTAGCGTCCATGGTGGAAACTAGAAAGTTGTCTGCTGTGACAACCCCGTTATTTTAGTTACGTTGCAAATCACGCTAGACATCAGTCATCTTTCATTTCTCTGTTTACATAATACGTTAACAGCTAATGGAACATAAATTTGGCAATGTAAATTGATGGGGAAAATCGAAAAAGGAGTTCGATTTTATTTTGACTAGGCCTAGGGGTTGTTATGGTTTGGGACACCGCTTCCTGTCATTCATGAGATGCTCGCGACCTTGGCGCCAAATTCTGCGTTGTTCAAAACAGCTAGGTTTGTGCGGATTGTTGCTGTGAAAAAAATGTCGAACGCAATCCATCGCGGAGCGTTCATCGTGCTTGAGGGCTGTGACAAGAGCGGGAAGTCAACTCAGTGCAGTTTGCTGGTGGATCGTCTGAACAAGAATGGCGTGCCAGCTCAACTGATGAAGTTTCCAGGTAAGGACACAAGTTGTGCAATGACCATGCCGCCATGGCTTGGGGAAACTAATTTGTTTTAATTTTTACTAACCGTGTTGTTCTGAATCTGAATTTGGCTACGCTGCTCTGTCCCACTGGACACTTATACAGCGCTGTGCGTTGCGACAGAAAGAAAAATAAACCAAACTAAAAATCAACACAAAAACAAAGGAACTAAAAATAATTCTCCCCAGGAGTGTGCCTAATATACGAAAACGGGCGAAAACAGAAGCGAAAGTGCATTTTTGATCATAAACAAGAACAAAAAATGTTAAATTTGTCTAAACCCTACCAAATTTTGCATCATATCATATAGCATCAATCAATAATTTGTGGAAAGTGAAACATTTAAAAAAAAAATTGTGCCAAATGGTTGCTTGTGATGTGTAGTTGTGGATACAAGTTTAATTTTGATTTTAGTCATTCTTGCATTTTTTATGACCTTTTGAAAAAAATCAATAAGACGTTCTTTTACTGTATTTTCAAAAAACACGTCAACCCGCGGGCAGACAACAACAAATGCAAAATGATCCATGCAAATTTGGAGCAATGTGTGACTTAACCTATTCTTTGAACTAATTAACTTTTTATTTCAATCAGCTATGTTACTTAAAAAATAAAACAAATTTACTTCAAAATGTTCATTAAAATACTGTCAAGGGAGATAATAAGGGGGAAAAACATTTGTCTTCACCACTTGAAGACTGCCTTTTGAGAGTTATTAGTTAATAAATAGCCTTTCCAACTGCATAGATCTATTTGTCCTGTACACACATACAGTGATACACACACACACAGTGACATACACACACACACACACACACACACACAAATAAAAAGCCATTGACATTGCAAGCAAACAAACAAACAAAAAGCCCACTTGAACAACATAATAAGTAGATGTGTGTTTCACGAACATCTCTTAAAGTTAAACTCTTTACTTGTGTATCCCTAAACTCAAAACTGTACAGGGCCTCATAAAATCAAAAACAACATAGAGCAGGACTGTGGGACAGGCCCAGGGCCACTCCCGCCAGTTATGTTAATATTTTGCGCCATGATTCCCTTGATGATTTGACCAGTATAGCGCAATAAAAACGTTCAAGAGCCATGAACAATGTTTTGTAAATGGTACAGAGTCAATATAAATCTAAAGAAAACTAATACAAATCGATAAAAACCTGTCTGGCTCATGATTTTGTCCAGAAGTTTCAGTAAACACGTTTACCGGAAGTGCGCGAAAGAAAGACGTCTTTTAAGCGCAAAATTATGGGGTCAGATAGGTCAATTTGTTTTGTCTATTTACCAAAATGAACAATTTTCTACATGACCTGCTCAATTTGTTTGAATGTTTTAAGGTTAAAATCATTAAATTCAACCTAAACTATACTAAAAACAGTATCTTGACTGGGAGACTTATTCATAAATTAGAAAAAAACAAAACTGACGAACTAAACATTCAAGACAAAATGGCACCTGCATCAGGCCTCACTAATTTTAGGAATCTCCGACAATTTGATGTGTCCTCGATCTTCATTGGTCACTTTTTTACCACCCGGGTCGTCAGTAAGCTCTCAATGTTAGCAGGAAAATGATAGGTGGAGCGCCCAATTTCTCTGACGAAACTAAGGATAACTCTTTTCTATTCCAAGGGACATAACTCTTGTGGTTGGTCCACGCTACAACAGATTATCGTTCTTGACGCATTAATTTTTTATATGAATATAGCCCCAGGGTTGTTTGCCTTCGGCGATCCGTCCTGTAGTGTTGGCCCAGTGGGCCGTTTGACTACCAGTACCAAATCGGCACGAGTATGTACGTGTTTTTTTTATGAACAACGAAGTGTATCCGGGTTTTTTTTAATGAACAACGAAGTGAAACAAAGTTTGCTTGCACCGCGTGTGACCGAGATCAAAAAGCTAACTTTGTCGCGTCATGATTTTGCTAGCACAAGCAAGGCCAATTGCCTCGTGAGAGTTACTTCCCTTGCTGCTTAATGGCGGACGTTTGCCACACCGTAGTGTGAGTCTGTGTGATCTTGTCGTCCTTTAGCGTCAGTGTTTCACATTGATGCAGCAAGGGCTTTTCGTGCTTGGGATGGGGCAAAAAAACGCAAAGTCTAGGCTGTCAGTGTTGACAGATCTGGACAGAGCCAGATGACCGAGAGAATCTGAGAGAAAAAAATGAAGTGATCTGACAGTTAAAAAAACAAATCAAATTCATTGTCAGTGAGAGTTTATGTTGACCGAGTGAGAGGGCCTAAAAATAGTAAAATTGTTGAAATTGGCCTAAGGTTTTGTGGCTGTTTAGGCCAAATGGCCTAAAGTGAAAATTTCTAGCACCATCTCTGAGCCCTAACTCTTTATGAGGGTGATAGAACCCGTGGCCATAATTTTAAACTATACAAAAAAGATGCTAACACCAGACATTATTTAAAGTAGTGGTTAATCACTAAATGAAGGGCAAGACGAGCTGTGCCGGTCGGGGCTTGCTCTCGGGGACCGCTACGGTAGCCGGCTTGGTCTTGCCTGGATACTGCAAAAAAGGTCTATGGTCCATATATATATATATAAACACACACACACACACACACACACACACACACACACACACACACACACACACACACACACACACAAAAATTAGACCATTTGTAATCAAGTGGGTGTAAGCGTTTTTCACTGTGTGCGCATGTGTGTCACTGTGTGTGTCTGTGCGCATGTGTGCCACTCTGTGTGTGTCACTGTGCGCATGTGTCACTGTATGCGCATGTGTGTGTCTGTGCGGGAGTGTGCGCACGTGTGTTACTGTGTGTGTGTGTCTGAGTGTATGCGCATGTGTGTCACTGTGTGTGTCTGCGTACGTGTGTCTTTGTGTGTGTGTGTCTGTGTCAGTGTGTGTTTGTGTGCACATGTGTCACTCTGTCAGGTGAAGTCAAGTCAAAATTATCTTTTATTGACGATAAAGGAGTAACTCAGTAAGCTACAAGCTTTTTTTTCATCGTGTGTGTGCGCGCACATGTGTCACTCTGTGTCAACTGTCATGTGTGTGTGGTTTGTTGTTCAAATTGTTCAGATCGAACGACGTCGATCGGCGTGATGATCAACAACTACTTGCAGCAGTCGTGCCAGGTGGAGGACCACGCCATCCACCTGCTGTTTGCCGCCAACCGATGGGAGGCCATGTGAGTCAGTCAATCAGTCAGTCAATCAAGCAATCAATCAAAAATGTATTGTCTTTCCACGCCATCCACCTGCTGTTTGCTGCCAACCGATGGGAAGCCATGTGAGTCAGTCAGTCAATCAATCAATCAGAAATGTATTGTCTTTCCACGCCATCCACCTGCTGTTTGCCGCCAACCGATGGGAAGCCATGTGAGTCAGTGTTTCCCTTTTAAAAGGATAAAATGTGAGTGTCCCAGGGACCCCCTGTACAAAATGTTACGGGTCCTTTTCAAATTGTTATGGGTCCCCTGTCAACCTTTATTTTTTAATATTTTTTATTTTTTGCTGTCCCATCTTCTGGGCTGTACAGTGGCGTTGCTCCCACGCCGCTCATTCCGAGTCCCAATTCGCAGTCACACCTCCGCATGTTCAGGTTGCAGAATCCGAGACCAGCAGTCCAAGAGGAGCGAATCTATGTTAGGCTGTCAGGAGGCAACCAACCAAGGAGACACTGCACTGCTGCTGAGTCACTTCGGTGGAGTTCAGTAGAGCCTGTTCAGGACACCACCGGTTACTAAGCCCCCTACTGATTACACTATTCTCTTAGTCGCGAGCCAGTGTGAGTAAGGGAAGCAAAAAATCGCGTCAAAGAACAACATGATAAATATAAGCTAAAAACAATGAAAACGAGAAAGCAACAAAAACATGCATTTTTATTCACTAACCAGTCATTTTCAAAGACAGAAGTCTGGCAATTGTGCAACAACGCGCTCATTTCGCGCCAAACGCTTCATTTACGTCACAGTTAATTAACTAGTGGAATCTGGATATCCAGTGGCCAAGCACCATGAAAGGAAGCAAAGGCTGGAAGGGGGTGGGGGTGGGGGGTGGAATCAGACAATGCGCTTACAGTGATTTTCCCGCCACTGCCTACAGCAGTACTGGACGAAATCTGGATAACTAATGAAAGAGAAAGGATGGGATACTTAGGCCTACCTCCTCACAAAGCAGTGGCACTTTTCTATAGTCTGTTCCAATGTTTGGTGTAGCAGAACCACTATACGTGTAGGGAACATAGGACTTCTAAAGTCTGATTCACCATCTAGACTCAGATGCGATTTTGAGCGGACGTCATTTTGCGTACGGGTTACGCGTAAACGCTGGAAAAATGCGTCAGCGATTTTTAAAACGCGTCAAATACGCAAGAAACATGCGTTAGCGCGACCCCTGTAGTAGTGCTTCAGAATCAGGGAAGCACAAATTGTGACAAAATGTGCTTTAGTTTATGGGAAGCCATGTGACTCGTGAGTGAACTACAGTGGATTCCTGCTGACTCAGAAATGGATAACTCGGTCAAAAACTCAATAATGTTCTGGTCCCAGTTTAACAATCTTTATAAAATTGCTAAAAGGTCTTTTAACTCGATATATTTTTTATCTCAAAATGAAATTTCAGTCCCTGCAATTTTGACTTTTATTTTTAAGAGCGATTTTCACATTTTATCGGGCAGTACCTGGCATAAGAGAAGGTAGTCTACAGACAAAAGAAGCCTTAACGTTCAGCTTCTTTCCATCTACAAGTACAAATTATCTTCTCTTGAGGGAAGAAATGGTGTATGGGATTTCGCCAAGTATTGCATAAATTATACATTTTTAAAACGCTGAGCAAATTTGCATTTGTGGGGAGTTTGTCTTTAACCATTAACGAAATGTCACTTTGTGAGTTAAATTGCTTTCTTACCCCCCCCCCCCCCTCCCCACTCCGTCACTCTCCCCACTGGCACTGCTGTTTTCTAATTCTTTTTTTATCGCTTAATATACTCAAAATTTGAATTAGTACAGAGCTTGGAGTAAGAGGTATGTGCAATATTATATGTGTTTAATTGTGTCTCGGCTTTTCAGTAATCATTATTCATGGATGCAACCTTGCCTCGGACACGAGGCGGCGCCTGTTTTTCAAAATTTTGGCCACCTCAAAAAAAATTGATTCAAAGTTCATTTCGTTTCCGTTCCAAGCAATGTCGCTCTTCAGATGAGTGCAAGTAGTAATGTAAGAAACAAAACTTAACTCAGATAAAAAAGAGACAATAAAGCTTTATGCACTCGAGCATAAGAAAGGAAGCTTACTTGAAACATAGCTTGAAAATTTACTGTTTTTCTGGACATTTTTGTTCTGTAAATTGTAATGTTTTGTGTATATATATGCTTTAAAAAAAAACCAAAAACCTGCCATTCATTCAAAGGGAAACTATTGAATTCTCACTTACTTTACAAGCCTGGAATAAGCTTCAAATTGAGTTTGATTTTGCTTCTTTTTTTCAAACTTCAACTCAAGGGGGCATTGCCCCCCTGACTCCCCCAACATGGGCTCTGCCCCTATGCCCCGCCAGGGGCCTTGGCGGTCCCTGGACCCCTGCCTTGCCTGTTTTTAGATTTTCTCCAGTTGCATCCATGATTATATAATGCAATGCATACAGGATGCATGTATCTATCTGAGGATGGACCTGTTTTATGTATTTTAAACAATGGATTTTTTTTGTCCAGGCCCAAGATGACGGAACTGCTGAAATCTGGGGTCACTCTGGTTGTTGACCGCTATTCTTTCTCTGGAGTGGCCTTCTCCTCCGCTAAGCCGGTGAGTTTCCTTTGGACATTATTCATTAACCCTCTTACCGCCAATGTCGCATTTATGCACCACAATGGTAGTTTTGGGAGGTTAAGGATAGGCTTAACCCTTTACCCGCCAAAGTCGCATTTATGCACCACAAGGGTAATTTTGGGAGGTTATGGATAGGCTTAACCCTTTACCCGCCAATGTTGCAATTATGCACCACAAGGGTAATTTTGGGAGGTTAAGGATAGGCTTAACCCTTTCACCGCCAATGTCGCATTTTTGCATCACAATGACTTAACACCCGTATCATTAAAACTCTTCAAATCAAGGTCTGTTATTCAATTATATTGTGTTCCTAAATTTGGGCAGTAAGGATTGACCCTATTCTAAATGTGTCACAGAGAAATCCCACAATATTGCAGACGAAATCTTGTCTGTAGCCAAGCAAGTTTAATGGACATTTTTGGCTCAAAGATGGCTGGCGGTGAAACGGTTAATGTTAATAATATACACGTCACAGAACAGAATTCCCAATATTGCAGATTTTTATTTTTTTCTACCCACTTAAGGTTAATGGTGTGTTTTTTTGCTGAAAAATGGCTGGCGGCGAAAGGGTTAACCCCTTCACTGCCAGAGAAAGATTACGACTTCATCTCTCTTTTTATTATATTATGTAATAATTTTTTTGGAGTACTGACCAAACAAGGGCATAGCTCTCGCCAATAACCCCTTTTTGAGGCCACTTAATGGCTGCCTTTTGCAAGAGTGAATGCCCTTTTGGATGCTGATCAACAAGGGCTTAACTCTTGCCGTCAAGGGCGTTAATAACCACCCTACTTGCAGTGGCAAAGAGAAGAATGGTATTTGTTATTGACAGCTAGCGACTGGAAGAATCTTACTACCAGCGGCAAAGCAAAGATGTCTAGGCGGAGCTCGAGAATGAAGGTCATTGGTCAAAGGTCAAGGTCGCTGGAGCAGAAAATGCGTGGCTGGTGATACAGCATCTTTAAGTTTAACCCCTTGACTGCCACCAATGTATCACGTACTGACCTGATGACATCACTGTCATCAGATGAAGAGGAATAACCTTGATATGCTGGCTTTTGCTCTAACACAGTCAAGAGAGTTATATCCCCAGACCATTTGGCAGATTGGCTCTATCAGTTGTCTTTTCCATGGCATGATTTGCCAAATAATTTTTTCTTTCATTTTCTCTGGCCATCAAGGGGTTAAGTGGCATCGACACAATTTAATTTTTTAGCCTTTTAACAGGACCTGAGCATGGAGTGGTGCCGTCAGCCGGGGAGGGGCCTGTTAAGTGTGATGAAGTGTGTTACTTATCAATCATCATCATTTCTCTCTTTCTGTGTCTCTCTCCCTCTCTCTCTCTCAGGACCTGAGCATGGAGTGGTGCTGGAGCAATCTCATCATTCTCTCTCTCTCGGTGTCTCTCTCCCTCTCTCTCTCTCTCGGAGCATGGAGTGGTGCAGCCGGAGAGGGGCCTGTTGCAGCCGGACGATGTGCTGTACCTGCACCTCAGCCCCCAGGCTGCAGCACAGCGGGGAGACTTCGGCACGGAGCGCTATGAGAAATGCGACTTCCAGGCCACCGTGGCCAAAAGGTTCGAAGAACTGAAGGACCACATTTGGACTGTGAGTGAGACTTTGTTTGCACTGGCAGGGTTCACAGCAGTTGGGAAAGTTTGGGGAAAATAGACTTCATTTTCAAGGCCCATGAAAGTTTGTGAAAAATGAAAAACCAAGAGTAGTGTCTTTGAAAGTTTGTGAATTTTGAGTTACTGTCAAATCTTCATCAATCTGCCCCCCAAATCGCCCAGGACCATAATTTTGAATCATCGTGCCAAGAAAAAATTTATAATTATGAAATAAAATGAATATTTTTTATGCATACGATCGGTGCGACTTACATTCGATTTTTTACCGGAATTGACGTGAGTTGCTTCCCCATAAAGACATCCGATCTTTACGCGTTAAAGCACACAAATGCCGGGCAAATGTGTCTTCAGTGAGCTTTGGCTCGAAAATTCTGCATATAAAGTATGGCTGCGAAATGATGCAACCAACAAGCGCTCAGCATATTGTGCCGCTTTCCGAAAAACCTTCGATTTGGGAAAACCCTAAAGTTGGGCTTTGAAAGTTTGGGAAAATTAGGATGCTGTTTGGCTATGAACCCTGACTGGTCTGTGTGTGAAACAGAGCTGTTTTTCATTACGATTTGTCCATAAGGGAGAAAGGTGGCAGAGTGGTTAAGACGTTCGCCTGCCAAATATAATGCGTGACTGCAGCGTGAGGTTCGAATCCCGGCCTCCTCGCCCTTTCTTTCTAGTTTGACAAAGAAAATCGAACTGAACGTCGAGTCCTTCGGGTGGGGACTTAAAGCTAGTCTGACCCGTGCGCTTTACGCACGTACAAATCCCACGGCAGTTGAAAGTCGGTAAGAGCAGGGAGAAATCCTGCTGCCTGGTATGGCCAAATTGATAGCTAGGTTTTCCGGGGGGAGAGCAGCCCGAATTTCACAGAGATAAGTCTCTATGACTAGAATATAGCAAATACTAAATAATTATTACGTTTTGAGACCTATTACGGTCAGCAACAAAAAATTGCTCACCTTCCAAACTTCACACTCAACCATGTAAACGTCAAAAGCGTGTTGTCAGTTTGTCTGCCTCTGTTGTTCTCTCTCTCAAAAAGGGGTAAAGAGGAAAAATTAGAGAGAAAAAGTGGCCAATAAAGCGAAATTGAAGATTTCAGCTTTGGCCGTAAAAACGAACAAAATAACACATGCTTAAGAAGAAAAAATTCCGTTCCAGAGGAAATTGGCTGATTAACCCTTTCACCGCCGATGTCACATTTTAGCACCACACTGATTTAACACTCGTGCTACTAAAAGGCATACAAGTTGGATCAATTATCCAATATCCTTATGTTGTTAGCTTTGGGAGATAAAGAAATGATTTGTTTGATGCATGTCATTGCATGGGGGATTCACACAGTACAGACAAACCTCTATTTTAAGACTTCCAAAATGTCCGGAAAAATCGGTCGTAAATTGGAGGGGTCGTATGACGGAGGTTTTCACTGGCAGCCGTAGAAAGAAAAAGTTCAGCACAGTTCATACTCTCTTCTTCATGCACACATACAATGACATATTAAAACTGGATTTGGGTCTTTCCAACTCCATAGGATTGTGCAATCGATGTATTACAGTTTCACTTCGCCGACTTCTGTTAATCACCTCCACTCTCATCCAAAGTCAGTGGTTTTCGTGCTTTTCCTACGCTTTCCGCCATCTTTTCTACAACAAGGGAAGCGACTCCGCTTTCAGACCCTTGACCGTGGTTGTTTCCCTTTGCTCGAAGTCTATGCAGACGACAACAACGGTCGTAAAAACCAACAAAATGGCGGTCGTAAGTCGCGTTTTAGAGGAAGTCGTTTAAGAGAGGTCGTTTACATAGTAAAATGCATCCGTGCCAACAAATCCGGTCTCAAATGAGAGGTGGTCGCTTAACAGAGGGTCGTAAAATAGGGGTTTGTCTGTACTGCAGATGCCAACTTTTCGTTACCTAGGTAAGTGTGACATAACGTTGGCTGAAAAATGGCTGGCGGTGAAAGGGACTTAGGGTTAAGCGGCTTTGGCCGATTATCCGATGGCCAATTAAACGGATTCCACTGTAGTAGCATGTTGGCACCGAAAAGCAACAGAAAGACGACCAAAATACCCAGTGAAATGTTTTCTCACGTCGCCAAACTTCTAGGAGTCAAATTGTCTTTGTTGATATTCAAATTTTGAATCAAGTTTTGTTTCTTTTCTGTTTTTTGTTTTTAGGACATCGACGCAGACAAGTCGGTGGAAGAGCTGTCCAATGAAATCTATGGATACGCCATGAATGTCGTCAACAGAGTTCAATCAACCCCGCTGCAGAAACTGTGGCTGAAACGGTGATCTGGCATCGGAATTGTCAGGATCTGCAAATTTCAGAGGATTAGGAATTTCTGACAGAGGATTGGCTTCTCTTGTCAGAGGTTGTGCCTGTTTATGATCAATAATAATAATGAGGAACATTTATATAGCGCCCATCCTACTTTGTAGATTACAGGGCGCTTGACATGATCATTTAAAAATTTTTTTTTTTTAAAGGAGGTCAGAGTTATAGATCATCCTATGTTGGCTACAGCATGAGCAAACACGTAAAACGTAGTCCTCCCATCCACGTAGTGGCCCGTAGGAATGCAAAGGGAATGACCACCTAGTTTGTTATGTTTTTGGTTATGCTGCTCTAAGATCTCTCTCTCTCTCTCTCTCGCGCTCTCTCTCTCAACATGATCATTATTAATAGAGTGCATAGCATGCCGCTGCCGAAACTGTGGTTGTTGCGGTGATGATGATTGGGTGATAAATTTAGAACTGTCCAACGGGATCTCTGGACACACCGCGAAAGTCGCCAACAAGGTGCAAATCAATGCTGCTGCAGAAACTGTAGTTGTAACAGTGATTACGATTGGTTTTTGCATTCGTGTTAAAGCAGCGCTGATTCCCCCCCCCCCCCCCCCTTACCAATGTATTTTAATTTTTCTTTTAATTTCAGCCATTGTATCTACTTACATTGGCTCAGTGATTGGGTTTAAATTAAATTATTAATTTGTGATGCAGCACAGGAAAACAAGGCTAATGTCGTAAATGATCACTTTTGACTTATTCATATTTTCAGAAAGGCCAGAGACAACAGATTAACAGGCAAAAAACAGAATTCATCTATCTCTAATAGTTTATTTTTAACAATTTTTCAATCAATCAAATCTCTCTCTCTTTCTTGTGGCTGCCCGACTTTAGCCTCCTTTTCCTGTGCTGCATCACATATTATTGACTGCTGTTTTCTTTTTCTGACTTTCATTGTATCTATGCATGTAAACTCAAATTATGTACATAATTTTTATGTGGGGAGATGTATGCATTTGTGTATGCGGACAGAGTGCCTATGAGCTGACGTATGCTTGTGTAGATTTTAGATCAGTTTTTGTGTGCCTGGGGTATATGAGCTCTGTCTGAAGCAAGGGAGCCGTTTCACAAGGGCTAACGCTACATAGCATGAGCAGAGCTGATTCTAGGGCGCGGGATTGGTACAATCCCCCCAAAATCTGTTCCTTCCCGCAATAATCGGGTCTAAATGCGGGCCGACGCCCACATATTTGCAGAACTGCCCGCACTTTTTACTGATCGCTGCGGGAATTCCTTCGTCTGCTCAAACCGAAAGCATTGAGCAGGAATGAATGATTTCTCGACATTTTATTGGTTCCTTCACAATGTTAGTGTAAGTCAACCAATCGCGTTCATCTCGTTTTACCGACAAGAAGTTGCGAGAGTCCTACCCGCCACGTTCGATTTTCTTCAAAATGAAGCGGACGACTCTCGGCAATGCAAAGAAAATAAATCCTCTGCCAAACGAGTGTGCAGAGTGTTGCAGAAACAGCTACTGCATCAACAGTCTCGGAGAAGCAGCCCGAAGATAACGGCACTAGTGCGAGGGAACACCGCGATGGCTTGGAGTCAAAACGGACTATCTTTAGATAGTCCATTGACATATTATTGGATTTATTAAAAAAAACTAATAACTTGTATCAAACAATGACTGCAGAAATATATAGTTTTTTATTAGCTTCTTATATTTCAACAGTCTTTTTTTTATACAAGTTATTAGTTTTCGTAATAAGTTCAATATATCAATGGACTATCTAAAGATAGTCTGTTTTGACTCCAAGCCATCGACCGGTTCGAAAACGAACGAGGGAACACCGGTTCCAAGACGAGTGGCTGAAGAAGTGGCCATGGCTAGCGAAGATTGAATCAGCCGCCTCCCCCCCCCCCCCTCCCTTCCCCTCGTATCCATTGGACCTGTCCCCCTTTTTTCATTCTTAGGGGGGGGGAATGCCCCCACTTTTTCTAAATCATAGAATCAGCTCTGGCTTTGTTTGCAAACGTCTTCAAGTTTTATAAACTAGAAAGTGAGATTGGGCGTTCCTGTGAAGTTTTCATAGTGGGGCTTTGATTTGAAGGCGTTTCCAATGTGTGTTTTTCGGGTGGGTGTGTTATTGCACTATTTGGGTGAAATGTAATGCACAGTTATCTTGTATCAGTTAGCTCTAAATACTAATTTTGTGTGTGAAATACACGTTATTAATTTCCACTCTTTCTCCATGGCAATGCAGTGACATTCTCTGATTCTGGTCATTATACTACTTGCCTGTCACTGTGTTGCCATGGGGAAAGAAAGGAAGTTAACAGCGCGTATTTCGACCTCAACAGGGATTCTTGTGGATAGTCCTGAAGACAGAACAATTTGATGTGGATTTAGGTAGAAACCTGAAGCTCTGACACGTTAACTGGCCCCTTGTTTTTTTAAATCAACCCCTCATTTTGTGCAGCCAGGGGTGATATGACCCAAGTCTGAAACATTAACTGGCCCCTTGTATTTTAAATCAACCCCTCATTTTGTGCAGCCATATATAATCTAGCTTCTGAACTATGTAGGAAAGGTGTTGCTGGTAGATAACTCCATACGCATCGCAAATTCACTCATGACACTTTTTTATCAGTTTATTCCATCCTGTTCCAAACATTTTGCACAAAAGACGAAAATGAAATAATGTTGCACCATTTCAATTATATAAATAAACAATATGGAGGACACGGTAAAGGAAGATAAATAACATTTTCCCAAAACATCAATAAATTGGGTTTAAAGGAAGTTTCAACTAAAATTTCAAAAAAACACTTTTGGGGAGAAAAATCTGCCAAGAAACGAAAATCCCAAGACAAATTAAAATTGATAAGCCAATATTGTCGATGTGGACATGGTTTAATATAACAGCTTTATTGAACAATCGCCAGACAATTTGGGTTTGTCTCTTCAAGTAAACTGCATATACATTGTAGAATGAATCTGGCCGATATGTTTTATTGCAATTTATTTTTCCATAATTATTAAGGCAAATTCTGTGTAAAAAATGTTTTATAAGTTTTCGGATGTAAATGAGTTTTTTACAGAATGGAGTTTCAGGGGGCCCAGTGGTGTAATGGATAAAGCAGAGATTTGTGATACTGAAGGTTAAGGGTTCAAATCTTAATGGGTAACCCCCATTATGTTACGGAAATTACGTTTTTTACGGAAAAAACACCTGGGTTTTTTTTCCCAGAGATGTTCTATTTTGCTGTAAAAAATGTTCTCATCCCTAGCCGATTCATTTTCAAGTTTTTCCTGGCTCTCTGGAAGTCTTGACATGAGTTTTAACGCAGGGTGTCAAACTGGTGGGTCATGAATCCCTGGCCGATTCATTTGTACCATAGTGTTCAAGTGCTTTGGCCGTTGGGATGATCCCTGCATGGAGTCTTTAGCCAGAGTTGGACAACGGCAGTGGCAACAACAACAAAGGCTAGACAGCCTGCACTAGTGTTTTTTTAATTTTTTTACAGCGAGTGGTTTGGGACCTGTTGGTCGTCTGGTAGAGCACAAGTCTCCGACACAGGTTCAACCGCCATATTGGCAGGCATGAGATTTTTACATTAAAAAAACGACCAACTGAGAATAGAAATGCTTATATGTGAATAAAAAATAAATTAAGGCACCAGAGTTAAGTTACCATGGTTAAAGACCCACCACGTCACGTGTCAAATTCGTAGTTTTCACGTGTTTTCCCTCATAGCTGGTAAGAAATCTTCAAGCATAAGAGGGAATGTGACACGTGATGTGGGGGGTCTTTAAGAAATCTTCAAGCACAAGAGGGAATGTGACGTGACGTGGGGGGTCTTTAAACCCTTTCACCGCCAAAGTCGCATTTTAGCACCACAGTAATTTGATGTTGCTAAAAGGCATCAAATTGGGGTCTATTATCCAAAGACCCGGTTGTCTTAGTTTTGGGAAGTAAAGGTAGACCTTATATACATACGTCGCAGAAGAATACAATACTGCAGATGGATTTTTGTTCTACCCAGGTAAATTTAATGCAACATTTTGACTGAAATATGGCTGGCGGTGAAAGGGTTAACCCAGGTACTATCTGTGGGTACTTTGTTTAACTTTGAATTGGATTTATATTATCCATTACCCACCTTGGTGGTAATCCTGCACTTGTAGTGGAATGTGTAAGGACATAATGAATACTATATTTTATCTATACTTATTTCAGGGGGCTTCAGCCTTTTTCAACCTCAATCATAATTTATCATGCCTGATGTATCGTACCATACCCTCATGTTTATGACCTGAAGTCTGCTTTCATTTTTATATTTGTATCAAAATATAGGCTGCTTTTCCCAAAATTTGCAGAATGTTGCTTCTCAGTAAAAAGTTTATGCAATAATTAAGAGGTGATATATGATACAAATTGTTTTTGTTTCCCTCGTTTTGCAATTAAACTTGATTGTTGATTGAAAATCTGATGACTGGAATCTTTTCTTGAATTCCTTGGCAAGCATTTCTGAGGGGTTATTGCTTCAATTCATTCACAAAATAATTGCCTCAACACACTACTGTGGAACCTCACACATAAGACCTACTTCTCCAAGACATGGCCCTTCTTTGAGAGTATTAAAATTACCTCCCTTACACAACTCCCTCCCATCTTATTTTGGACTATGCCAGACTAATAAGACTTCCAGTCATATTATAACTAAAATATAAGGTGTAGGGGTCTTAGAAAGAGTTTTCCCCCTTTGTTCCATTTCGTTATCTCCTCTTGGCCTCGCTATTTCATTCTTTGATATCGCCTTACAGTCCGAAGCATACGGTATATTATTAGTCATTATAAGGTGCAGGGGTCTTACACAGAAAAACAATCATGATCACACTCACATACCACCACCCATCCCCCCAACCCCACACATTTGCTTTATTAGCATAGGCAAGGCAGACCACATTAGGCCTTTTTAAGACATGCCCCACAAAAAAACACCCCACCGCAACAACAAATAAATAACAAAGTTAAAAAACCCAGAACCATGGAATTCTCTACCATCCCAGTCATTTAAAAGAAAAGAAAACGAACCCCAAACACTAGATAGAAACCTAATACAGTGGAACCTCCTTTATAAGACCTTGAAAAATCGTCCAAAATGAGGTCTTCAATCAATCAAATATAGTGCTTTACGTCCTCTCGACCTGGGAAGGCACATATGGGACATTAAAAATCAATGCCAACAGCACCTGGTGTTCCCAGGCGGTCACCCATCCAAGTACTGACCAGGCCCACGTTGCTTAACTTCGGTGATCGGACGAGAACCGGTGTTTTCAACATGGTATGGCCGTTGGCAAATGTCCCAAATGAGGTCTTATTAAGGGGGGGTCTCTTATAAGGGAGGTTCCACTGTATTGAATGTTCGCATTGACACCAAATTCAGACCGTAATATCCATTGAAATGCTTTCAAACAAAACCAAAAACAATGAAAAATATTTACGACAAAGAAATCATAATTGTCTTTCATGTTGTGGATCCACAAGTAGTATACATAAAAATAATCAGAAATATATCAAAAGATAACTTCGCATTTCATGATATCTGTACTGTAACAAATTTGGGACTTTACTGGTGTTGCACTGCCTCCAGGATCTTTATATCTACCAGGGAATTGTCAGTCTTGGCTGATTTCAGCTTTTTTGATGGTCCTCTTCAGTCTTTTTTGTGCAAGTTTCAGCTTTTTTGATGGTCCAAGAGGACATTTATGGGATAAAAAAAAGAAGCCCAATGAGTACAACTTATTACAACATACAAAAAAATATGGTACTACGGCAAATTGTCGTCATTTGAATTTTTTTGGTCGTAAAAACGCAATCAAGAAGCGCAATTATACCATGATTATAAAAGGAAACTGGGACTACATATTACGATGGCTTGGAGTTGGAGTCAAAACGGACTATCTGTAGATTGTCCATTGACGTATTATTGGACTTATTACAAAAACTAATAACTTATATCAAACAATAACTGCAGAAATATAAAAAGGGAGTTATACTTTTTATATTTCAGCAGTCTTTTTTTAATACAAGTTATTACTTTTCGTAATAAGTTCAATAATATGTCAATGGACTATCTAAAGATAGTCCGTTTTGACTCCAAGCCATCGAATTTAAGTTTGTTGCATTGACATAAAAAAAAAGAAGAAATATTCGATTATATCTTGATCATAAAAGAAGACCCGAACATCATTTTGTTGGATTCACACAAAATCGCAAATGTAAAAGAACGATAATATTTGCATATGTTACTTATTGCTATTTAAGGCAAAATCAACGGTATATTATTTCTATACATATAATGTAAAATGTAAATATATTTTTGCAAGAAATTCACACACTAAGAAAAATCAACCATTCTTCAACAATTTTTATAACCCTAAAAAAAATATAAATAACTGGATAATTCACAATAATATTTTGTTCCCAATGTGATCCTTTTTATGGCAAAACGTTTTTTTTGTAAATATCAAAATATATATAAATTATAATATCTCAAATAATATTTCAGTCTTTGCAATTTTGGATCATCAGATTTCAACTATCTAAAACCATCAAGCTTAACATTTTATGGATTAAAATACTCATGATTTTGCAAGATGATTTCACTGTAATGTAATAACTAATAATGTGCATTTATAGAGAGATCTTTCTCACATGAGCTCAGTGCGTTTTACATCAAGAACAAGACTATTAAAAGCTAACACCAATTCGCTAGACAGTCACATACAGAAAGTAACATACACATGATGCCTGCATGATAACAACACCTGAAGCAAGTGAGTTTTAAGGACTGAGCGAATGGCCCCCCCCCCCACCTGCATGCGCATCTCGACCCTTCCAACGGAAGTGTCGCCATCTTAGTCATTTGTGTGTAAACAAAGTGAAAATGTTATCTAAATGTGTCAAGAAAACATCCAGATGTTATAAATACAGTTTAGATAAGTTTCGAATTGGAACAGCCAAATACGCAGCATCGATCTGGCATTTTTCAAACAAAGTTACTGACTAAGATGGCGGTCTCCCATAATATGGCGCTCCTTGTGGCCGGATATGACGACACGTGGGTACAAGCCATTGTCTGTGAAATTCAAAAGCTGAAAAACTGCTACGGCTTTATCATACCCAGGTACAGTAAAACCTCCCTTATAGGACCCTCCCTCCCTTATAGGACCCCCCATTAAAAGACTTCCTCCCTCTTAACCCTCTTACTCTGGTCACTTTGAACAAGAATCCATCCTAGCTTCCGAGTGAAGGGGAGTAACTCCGAACGTCACACCAAATCTTTTATTTTAAAAAATCACCCAGAATAAAGTCAAACTCGCATTTCATTTCTGAAAGATGCATATTGAATAGCAATGATGATATTTTCATTCGAAAGCTAACACAATGTCACGCAACAAACCATGAATTAGAAGAATAAAATCCGTAATGGCGCTCCGAACATCGCACGTGGTCATTACTGCTCACGTCACGTGGAAAAAAAAAAAAGAATTGGCGTCACTTTGAAAAATCCGTTCAAAAAGACTATTGGGTGCTTTCCCTTGCTGTAAAGACCAAAAATGGACCCGGGAGTGTCAGAAACAGGAAGACCTAACTTAGTATATTGCATTGTGGGTAGGGTGAAAGTGAACGTACTAGACCTGGCGTTGAGCGGTCGCAAACGGGAGCCAGTGATAAAAAAAAAATCGGGCACATTTCGGTTATTTAGCAAGGAAAGGGTTAAAACCTACCATATTTTTCTGACTATAACAGTATAAGACGCACCCCCAAATTTGATCCAAATTTTTTAATAAAAAAATTAATTAATTTTAATCATTTGCTCTCGCCAGGAGGGGTACAGCTAGAAGTTTTATTTTAATCAAACATTTTATACCAAAAGTAAAATTTCTAATATAGAGTAGTCTCGTACGAGCCATGGCTCCTAAAAATTAAAACTTGACCTTTATTCAAGATAAAACATTTGTAAAAAGAAAAAATCTAAAGTAGATAGAAACTCTTTTTTTCTCTTTCCCTCTCCCCCTCTCCCAATATCTAAAAGTAAAAAGTAATGTCCCATATGGCTTTGGCCAGGAGGACGTAAAGCATATTATTATTATCCAAATTTCAGATTTTGTTATATTTTCTTACTGTTTCATTAGTCATATTATGAGGTGCAGGGGTCTGAGTCTGGGGGGAAAGTATAACTTTTAGTCTGAAAAATACAGTACTTCTCTGAGACATTGCCCTTCTTTGTAGTATTAAAATTACCTCCCTTATACAACTCCCTCCCACATAAGACCTCATTTGGAGTGATATTTTAATCGAACGTAATGAACACGTTACCACAGCAACAAAATTGATGACATGGTCAATAGTTGAAAATTCCTGCAATGGATTCTTAAACAAAACTGGTGATAATAATTATTCTGCTATTCATATATCATCCTTTTCTTTCTTTTTTCTCCAAAGTAAAAAGGCCACAGAATACCATTCCAGAACAACAACATACAGTATTTATACGGCGCTGAATCTTGATAGAAATCAAATCAAAGCGCACACACGTTAGCATTCAAAGCGCATTCAAACACAAACGCAATACAAAGCGAACACACACGGATAACATAAATGGAATATAGCAGAAACAGACCTAATGGCAAGAGAGAGAAGATAAAGAGAGAGGAGCTTTAATGACGGGGGAACAGGTGGGTTTTGAGGTTAGCTTTGAAAGCAGAGAGAGTCGGTCGCTGACGGAGGGAGAGAGGAAGTTTGTTCCAGGAGGTCGGTCCTCAGACAGCAAAAGAGCGCCGACCAACAGTTGAAAGCTTATACCTAGGGATCTGGAGAAAAAGAGGGTCAGAAACTGAACGTAAAGTGCGAGCTGGCGTGTAGATGGAAATATTGTCGCAGAGGTAAGATGGAGCAGCTTTATGAATAGATTTATACCATTCCAGAACAGACCGACACGCACAAACAATGACATTGCGCAGAACAAATCGCAAAAATCTAAAGTAAAATGGAGGTACAGTGAAACCTCCCTTATAAGAAATCATCCAAAATGAGGTCTTATAAGGGAGGTAATTATTTACTTACAAAGAAGGGCAATGTCTCAGAGAAGTAGGTCTTATCAGGCATGGGAATTGTCCGCGAATTCACGGATTTCCGCGATTTTTTTTTTGTTACTAAATACTTCGTTTTTGTTACTAAATACTTCAATTGGGGGGCTTTTCAGAGTTTTTTTGTCTCTGACAATTCCCATGCCTGTCTTATATGGGAGGGGTCTTATAAGGGAGGTAATTTTAATACTTACAAAGAATGGGCAATGTCTCAGAGAAGTAGGTCTTATATGGGAGGGAGTCTTATAATGGGAGGTCTCAAGGGAGGGGTCTTATAAGGGAGGTTCCACTGTAATAAAATTATGCTTCAAACAAGCACTCTGTCCCTCTATAAAATAAAATAAATTGTCACGGGTATGAAAAATTTTGTGCTGAATAAATATTTATGAAAGCACCGGAGAACAACGAACAACAAAGCCAACGACAACAACGCAGTGGAACCTCCCTTATAAGACCTTCAAAAATCATCCAAAATGAGGTCTTGTAAGGGAGGGGTCTTGTAAGGGAGGTAATTTTAATACTTACAAATAAGGGCAATGTCTCAGAGAAGTAGGTCTTATGCGGGAGGGAGTCTTATGGGAGGTCTTATAAGGGAGGATCCACTGTATCCACAACAAATTAAAACAGTTATTTTTAGCACTGGACGACGGGTTGAGCCCGAAACGCGATTTGGTTTGTTCTGCGTTTTTTGTTTATTAATCTCTTCTTCCTCTGAGTTCCCAGGCCAAAAGGCCATAATGCCAAATGGGTAAAGTATGTATGTGTCCGGTTTTCAGTTTTCACTGGTCTCCCCGCTGCGTACAGCCGACACATTTCGATTTCGGAGGAGCTCAAAGCAGAAAATTTATTTGGAAGATTTTTTTGAAAAAAAAGGCAGGAGAATGGGCCGCCAATAAGTCAGAAAGATAGTAGATGATAGAAAGCAAAGGGAAAAGGCAGAGTCAAAGAGATTAGAGGAAGTTACAAGCACAGAAGGTGGGGAACTATTTTTATGAGAACCCCAAGGGGAGAAATCTTTTCTTTTGGGGGGTTTCAATTTTGACTTGTTTTAATTTGTCGTGAATGTTATCAAACCCAGCAGTCTTCTTTGTTTCTTCAAATTCAACAATAATATAACCAGGATTAATGCCGCAGACACCAGATCTAATCATTTCTCACACACACACAAACGCGCACGCGGAGAGAAACACATAAGCCCTCATTCCCATCATAAAGCACCCCCCATGCTTATAAGATATAACTGGGAATGCAAAACAATTATGATGTCTTCACAAAATACTTGTAAATTGTATGATGATAAGCGTAGTTCCTTCTCAGAGTCGAATCAAAACTGAAAGGAAAAGAAAAAGGAAAGAAAAGAAAACATACTTGGGACATTTTCGGCCAGCTTACTGCTGGCCTTCGTCAACCCACACTGGGTCAGAAGTCTGGGGGCTGTTGGTGTCAGCCCTTGAGTTGTGTTCACAGTTGGTCTGGTTCAGCACAACTGTGAACACAACTCAAGGGGTGACACCAACAGCCCCCAGACTTCTGACCGGAGATTCCCAAAACAGCGCATAGCCTATATGAGCGCGCTATATGAGCGCGTTTTATAGCCCATATGAGCACGTTTTCTAGTCTATTAGCAGATTCTCGTATTAGGGTTAGGGTTAGTTTAAATACTAGAGAGAGTCTCAATTGAAAGCTGTATACTAATTTTAGGTTATTTTACACATTAGACATAGTGCATGATATGAAAATATGTGTTGATTTCATGAAATGAAATTCTTTTATGTGCTGTGTTTTCTCGTAGATTTTGAAATGAAAGAATTATGATTGAGATGCGCTCTTTTGGGACATACGTATATCGGCCTTGTAGGATAGATACGCGCTCATATGGGATACGACCACCCGCGTTCATTTGGGCTATGCACCCAAATCGTCATTTGCCAAAATGCGCCCTTCCGACCCAGTGTGAGGGTTGACGAAGGCCAGTGCTCAGTAAGCTGGCTGAACATTTCACAAGTTTAGTTTTGATTGACTCTTGAGAAGGAACTACGCTGATCATCAACACACCACAGTCGGAAAGTGTATTTACTCGAGTTGTAAATTGTAATGGAGTAAGAATTATGACACGACAAAGAGCAAAAAAAGACCCCGGAGCAATACTGACGCTTCCATTATGCAAATCTATTATAAATTCGAACAGGAATCGTGTGAACAAGCAAACAGACAGAGGGAAAAAAATCCCACTGGAGTCACTGAATCAAACGTAATACAAACACACTACAGGTGTATAGTACAAATAGCATTTCGTTTGATAGAAACCACGGTTCATTCAGTGATTTATGCAAGCAACATTCCATGGATGCAACTGGATAAAAAAAAAAAACAGGCACGGCAGGGGTCCAGGGGAGACTTAGTGCCCTGGCAGGTCCCCTGGGGGATCAGAGGGGCAACGCCCCCTGAAGCTGAAGAAAAAGCAAAATCATACTCAATTTGAAGCTTATTCCAGGATTGTAAAGTGAGAATTCAACACTTTTTTCCCTTTGAACTTTGAATCAGTTTTTGGGTTTTTTGATAAAAATTTTGACAAACAGGCGCCGCCTGGTGTCCGAGGCAAGTTGCATCCATGTTATTCCGCCCCCCCCCCCCCCCCCCCCCCCCATCATGCATTTTTTGCTAAACCGCCAAGGTAATGGGAAGAACAGAGTAAGCAGTAGTGGAAGCTGTTTATGATAATTATATTCATCTTAAATTACCACCACCAAAAAAAAAAAGAAAAAAGAAAAAAAAAAGACAAGTTTTGCATTGAATTATGCCAATGTAAGGCTACAAATGTATCGATTTGTTGAAGAAATGTATCAACAAATATATAAACATCAAAACCAGCAGCAGTTATCTACCGTAATTCCCGGACTACCAGCCGCTTCGTAATATAAAAAAAAAAAATCTGAAAAAAGTAACACACAATCCGCGTCGAAGCATAAGCTTCGGGTCAGACTAGCTTTAAGTCCCCATCCGAGGGACTGGACGTTCTGTTCAATTTTCCTGTCAAACTAGAAAGAAAGGGCGAGGAGGCCGGGATTCGAACCCGGGTCACTCACGCTGCAGTCACACATTACATTTGGCAGGCGAACGTCTTAACCACTCTGCCACCTTTCTCCCTAAAACCTTTGTAAGGTCTCTTTTAAATTTGATCATAATAAGATGGACAATTTCTCAGGTTTCCTCTCTGGCAGTGAAGGGCTTAAAACCAAGTCTTTAAGTTTTGTTGAGTGGCTTATAAACTGCATGGTTAGGCCAATAAGTTTTTTGTGAAATTTGCAAAGAAATAGAGGTTTTGGGTGCATATCAACATCATTCGAAGCTCGCCAGTTATGAGTCAGGGCTCTTTTGCCAAAACATGTACACATAAAAAGAGTTTGCTATCAAAGGTAAAGTCTAGGTACAAATAAAAACTAATATCGAGACAAGAGCCTGTTAAGCCAAAATCCTTTTCAGAGTAGAAAGCGTAACGATTGAACATTTCCAAAAATGTAAATGACATATAAAATGGCAAGTAAAAGGCACATCTTTTCGTATTAACAAAGTTTTTGTTAAAAAAGTTTTGCATAGAGATATGTGCATTCAGAAAGCGCCAAAGCGCATCGCCTCCGAGTCTGAGAGTGGGAAGCTTCTTCTTCTCCTGCATTCCCAGGCCATATGGCCATAATGGGTAAGGTACGTATGTGTCCCGTTTTCAGTTTAACTGGTCTCCCCGCTGCATACAGCCGACACATTCCGATTTCGTAGGAGCTCAAAGGAGAAAAATTATTTGTAAGATTTTTTTTTTTTTTTTTTAAAGGGCAAGGTCTTTCGTAAAAATAGTTCCCCCACCTTCTGTGCTTGTAACTTCCTCTCATCTGTCACTCTCTTTGACTGACTTTTTCCCTTTGCTTTCTGTCATCTACTAATCTTTCACGTGAAAATCTTTGTAAGAGTTCCTAGAACAAAGGCAGGAGAATGGACCAGTAAGACAGTAGACAACAGTAAGCAAAGGGGAAAAGGCAGAGTCAAAGAGAGTGACAGATTAGAGGAAGTCACAAGCACAGAACTTCCAGAAGGTGGGGGAACTATATGTACAAAAAGACGCTCCGGTTTCCCCAACCAGGGGGGTGAAACACAAGCACACAATATTATTGCTTCGATGATTCATCATGATTTTATATGTCACAAAAACAGCAGTAGCAGACACACACACACACAAATTGTTTTCCTAAGACAAGAGGCAAAGCCTTCAAGGCTCACTCGAACAGGCACATGTGGGACAACAACAAAGATTGAGGGGGGTGTCTAAAGTACAAGATTGCCAATAAAAAATTAAAGTACAATAAAAATATTGTTAATGGATACAACTAAAAAATTTAAAAAAAGTGCCTGTGCCGAGAATCGAACCCGGATCCATTGGCATGAGAGACAGACGCTCTACCAATGAGCTATCGAGGCTTTCAGTGTTGATGAGTTTCTTAACTCATGTTGCCTGTTGTAATCCACTAATCTTAAATGTTATCTGTTTACAGTGTTGTTTTAATTATTTAATTATTCAAATCATTGTTTGAGAGCTTGCATAAAAACATCTATGCGCATGCAAAGTTTGAACAATGAACGCCTTCCATTTCCCGAGAAAATGCCAACGTTAAAGTTTGGAGATTAGACCACGGACGCAACACACACACACACACACACACACACAGACGCACAACTATCATACTATAGACTCAAGTTAACACGAGTGAGCCAAAAATGGATCACAATATCTGGATATTATTTACAAAAAGATGTCAATAAACAAAAAGAAAATCAGCAGCGCCCTTCCTGCCTTCCTATGCATCATGTCTGAAAGTACACTTGGGGGGAAAAAACAAACAAAACAAACCTCAGGGCAGACTCTGTAGCATCCACGCAGTCAATTCTCATCTTTTACGGACTAGAAGGCGCACCTGATCATAAGACGCACCCCGCTAAATTGAACACAAAATTCAGGTTTTGTCACTCTGTTTTCTTACTATATTATCAGTCACATCATAAGTCACAGTCTGGGAGAAAAAAAAAGTATCGCCTTATAGTCCGTAAACTATATGGTATATATTTATCAGGGCCTGTATTCACGTTGAGATAGCATGAGACTTAGCATGATGCTAACTTAGAAGCTCTTCCAAAAGTCCTATAGGACTATCCTATAGGTATTTTTATGATGCAGTCAGCATAAACATTCTAAAATATGCATGCATAGTGAAATATGAAAACATTTGGTATTTGTAACTACTTTAATATTAGTCATACAATTTTCATGTGGAGCTGTCAATTTCCCCCAAAGAGACCAAAGAGAGAGGTCCTTGGCCACACCTCTATAGTCCTATCCTATAGGACATTGGAAGAGCTTCTAAGTTAGCATCATGCTAAGTCTCATGCTATCTCAACGTGAATACAGGCCCTGGTCAACTCTCAATGCGCTCTCCCATTCCGTTGAATAAATAGCCTTCAACGAAGAACAACCAGAACCAGAACCAGAATGAAAACAAAGCACACAATAATAGACGAGGGTTCGTACAGATTTTTCATACCCAAAATTCACAAACTTTCAAAGACATTTTTAAAGACCCTTTATGAGACCTGCCAAGCCCCTAACAGACCAAAGACGAATATTTGTAGCAGGAAAGAGGAATTCTTGGGAGTTAAGAGGAATTTTGACGCGGCCTCAATTTGAGGTTGGGGACATTTGTATGTGGGTCACATCTACCCAGAAAAAAACCAAGGGATGTAATCGTGGTGTGTCAGTGTGTCTTTTATAGAAAATCATGGGAGTATTTCTTCATAGGCTCATGTAGGGCCGATTTAAAAATAAAAACATTTTTAATATTAAAAAAAAAAGAAAAAAAAAAAAGTACAAAACATAATTGAAACGGAGGCTGAAAGAGTCATAAAGAGAAGTAACTCACAAACACCGTGGTTTGGATTGAGAAAGCACGGATTCAGACAAGTTTTAAGGGCAGTATCGTAATTCGCGGACAAGTTGCTTCATAATATAAACTGCACCCCCTACTTTAAAATAAAAAAAATCTGAAAAAAGTTACGCATAAGTCGAAGCGGAAGCGTGGCGATGCACGATGTCCGCTTCCGGTTGAGTCTAGAGTTGATCGCAGGGTGTGTTGACTGCCAAAACCAAAGTGTCGCACCTCCACGAAACAGATCGTCATTTTGTGAAAAATATTCCGAAATCAAGGTGATTTTTTTGGTCATCAACCGTGAACAAGGCCACAGTCTGAATCAAGGATGCCACTGAGTTGAGCTTACTTTCACTTTCGGTAACATGAACAAGTTAACCCTTTCACCACCAATGTCACATTTTAGCACCACAGTGATTCAACACCTATGTCACTAAAAGGCATCAAATTGGGGTCTATTATCCAAAGACCCTATTGTCTTAGTTTTGGGAAGTAAGGATAGACCTTATTTTATATATGTCACAGAAAAATCCCCAATACTGCAGATGGATTTTGTTCTCTACCCAGGTAAATTTAATGGAAATTTTTGGCTGAAATATGGCTGGCGGTGAAAGGGTTAATGTCATTAACATCAAGACATTAATTTCAAATCCTTTGTGTCATTACCATCAAGGCATCAATTTGAACTCTCAATGCGCTCTCCAAATCCGTTGTGGATACAGCCTTCATAGGCTCCTACAACGTACTAAATCCAGATCCAGATTTAGACTGTGGCACTGTATTAGCCGCAGGGGGGGGGGGGGGGGGGGGGGGGAGGGTAAAAAAATTTGTTTTTGCGGCTTATAGTCCGCGAATTACAGCAATTGCTTTTCTGAGAATACTCAAAGTTAGGCACCAACTGGCATTCTGTTCCGAGCATACTCGGAATTCCTCCGGAATGAGTTAATGCACACACACACACACATGAATCAAAGTCACCTAGCAGAACTGTTACCCCCCACCACAGCACTCAACGAACCATTATCCGCGCTTCCAACCATCGTCATGACAACCGGCTCCAACGTCAAGGGGTGAATGATGTCCCTCACCGTGTCGTAAATATCCATGACAACCGCCGCGTTAAAAAACAACGGCAGGGTCCACACCAAGGGACGCAACCACAAGGCCATGGGGACAGGAAGAGCGCGGGAGGAGGAGGAGGATCTTCGTCGGGAGATGATGATCATGAGGAAGATGAAAACCCCGGCTTGAACGTTGAGCGTGAGCGAGGCGAATTTCTCCAGAATGTCCACAAAACCCTGCAACAATGGAGAGTATATTTGGGGGTAAATATTACGGTAATTTTCGGACTACAGACAAACCCCTATTTTACGACCCTCTGTTAGGCGACCACCTCTCATTTGAGACCGGATTTGTTGGCACGGATGCATTTTGCTATGTAAACGACCTCTCTTAAACGACTTCCTCTAAAACGCGACTTACGACCGTCATTTTGTTGGTTTTTACGACCGTTGTTGTCGTCTGCATAGACTTCGAGCAAAGGGAAACAACCACGGTCAAGGGCCTGAAAGCGGAGTCGCTTCCCTTGTTGTAGAAAAGATGGCGGAGAGCGTAGGAAAAGCACGAAAACCACTGACTTTGAAAAAGAAAACCACTGACTTTGGACGAGAGTGGAGGTGATTAACAGAAGTCGGCGAAGTGAAACTGTAATACATCGATTGCACAATCCTATGGAGTTGGAAAGACCCAAATCCAGTTTTAATATGTCATTGTATGTGTGCATGAAGAAGAGAGTATGAACTGTGCTGAACTTTTTCTTTCTACGGCTGCCAGTGAAAACCTCTGTCATACGACCCCTCCAATTTATGACCGATTTTCCCGGACATTTTGGAAGTCTTAAAATAGAGGTTTGTCTGTATAAGGCGATATTTTTTTCTCCAATTTCGACCTATGCGCCTTATAAACGAGGGCGCCCTATTAGTGAACAAAATCGTGAGAAGGGAGGCAACGATTGCCATACTCAGTACAGTCTACTGTGAGTCACAACATCGAAAGTGGTAACGAGTCGCCGATACGACGAATACTCACGTTAAAATGCTTCAAAATCCCTACTATCATCCGAGATGCCGTCCAACAGATGCCACAACCCTTCATTGGATGTAAAAAGCATCGTTGTAGAGCTTAAAATGCCCAGCTCCCTGAAGCTGAGAAACATTTTTCTTAATGTGAAAACTAGCCCTCAGGAGGCTCACTGAAGTCATTCTAAGTTAAAGTTTACCACCAGCAAAAATGTCGATTAAGTCACATTTTTTGTATTCGTCTGAAAAGACGGTCTTCCATGTCTTCGTCTTCTCCTTTGCCTTCGGCATCATGGCGAGGCTACTTCAATGGCGGCGTGAGACAGGCCTAAAGACCGCCAAACAAAGGATTGCAGGAGGAAGTAGCCCCCGCTTCCAACATGCGCAGTACGAACTCAGCTCCGCGAAGCTTCCCGAAACCCAGTTTCGGTTTTCGGGTTTCATAACACTCATTTCTGAGGTCATCTAAGCTGGAAATTTCGAAATCCGGGAGTTTCACTTGAATTCCGGGAAGACCGGGAGAGGCAACAAAATCCGGGAAGCTCCCAGATTTACCGGGAGGGTTGGCAGGTATGCCCTATACACATAAACTTACCTCACACATACACACACAACTTACCTCAGGGTCACACATGGCCACGGTGAACACCAGAACAAATGCTGCCAGCGACATCAACGCCGAAAACACCCTGAAAAACACACACACAAACAGACCTGGTTACCCCCTACACAAGTCTGGAGTAGTCTGGATAACTGAAATGAGTAGTTTTGGTGCAAAATGTGTAGTCCTACTCATTAAACCATCAAACTCTGTTCACTGAAAATGAGTAACAGAATGAGATTGTCCAAAACAAATTATTTCAAACACCTGAAATAATAAAATGCCAAGAAAATAATAACGAAGAATATTCAACTAGAATACTGCAAGGAAAAAATAGATAGTTGAGAAAAGGAACAAACCCACCAGAGTTCGAACTAAAGCAAAGCAAAAGTGGATAGGGTACGATCCCAGGTCTAGACAGTGGGCCTGGAAAGGAAAGAATGGAAGATAGGATAGGCCAGTGCAGTGACTACCCAGATGTAAGGGGGATAACTGTCGCCCATATCCGGTGAGGGGTCAAGGTCACTGGCTACTTTCGTTTTCCTATATACTAGGGTATGGTTCCAGGTTCATTAGGGCTAATGCACATGTTTTAAGTGTTGGTAATGTATGGTTAAAATAGATTGAGTAATTAGAGCATTATTCAGAGCTTAATCTAGAGCGCGGGATTGGTAAAATCTCCCAAAATGTTGTTCCTTCCCGCGATAATCGGCGCAGGGAGCGGGCAGAGTCCCGCACATTTGCAGAACGGCCCGCAGTTTTTACCGATCGATGCGGGAAGACCTTCGTCGTCTGCTAAACCCGTCGTCTGGACAAACTGAAAGTATCGAGCAGGAGTGAAGGATTTCTCGACATTTCATTGGTTCTTGACAAAATGTTAGTGTTAATCAACCAATCGCGTTCTTCTCGTTCTGAGGTACTGGTTCTTATGTATGTGATGTGGGGTTGGATAGGGGGGAGTGCCCCCCTTTTTTTTATATGAGGGGGGGGACTGCCCCCCCTTTTTCAGAAATCCTAGATTAAGCTCTGATTATTTTTCAATTTTGAAGAGCAGTAGAGATCCAAATTGAGCAGAATACTACTCGAAAAGAGTAGAGTAAACAGGTCTGCAGAAACAATAAAAACAAAATCTGCAAGTATAAGGCTGTGTACACACATAAGCGGATATTCCATGCGGAAACCCGTGCGCAAGCCATGAATAAGTGAAACAAAGAAGGGAAAAGATTTGCGCACGTGTCCGAATTTCCCCTATGTGCGTAAACTTTTATCCTTCTTTCTTCCACTTATTTAGGGTTTTCCGTATGGAACTTACGCGTCTAATGTGAACCCGGCCTAATGCTTAAAGTCCAGCCACACTGCGTACAATTAGACCCCAATATACGATACAATTTCTCTTTTTGTTTATGCTTTGTTTGTGTGTATGGCTGGAGTGATTTGTGCGTTTTTTTAATAATTCAAAATCGTTGCGATGCGAATGAGTTAAAGTTTATAATGACACTGTACACACACACTAATGACACTGTACACACACACTAATGACACTGTACACACACACACACACCAATTTTCAGTACATAGACACTTTGCTCGTCAAAAACAGAAAATAATAATGAGGAAAATGTATATAGCACCCATCCTACTATGTAGGCTACAGGGCGCTTTACACAGAATTGAAATGGAATAAAAACATGAAACAAAAATCCAATAACATGAGCAGACAAAACAATGCCGGTCAGACTTCGTTTGGCCGGTAAAAATGCACATAACAATCAGCAACAACTGCTGTGACTACTACTACTACTCACTTCAATCTGCTACAGTAGGTCTTTGGAGTCGAGTTGTGATGGTCCAAATAACTGTTGCCCTTCTTCACCAGTAGACTGCGAACAATCCCCGTCACTGAAACCAGTAGGGATAATAAATGATGATGATGATGACGATGATGATGATAATGTTGATGGTGATGACAATGGTGATGATGATGGTGATGAAGATGGTGATGATGACGTTGATGATGATAATGTTGATGATGATGATGATGATGATGGTGATGATGACGGTGATGACGATGATGATGCGATGATGATGGTGATGACGACGATTGATGATAATGTTGATGATGATGGTGATGATGATGGTGATGATGATGGTGATGATGATGATGACGACTACGACAATGATGATGGTGATGATGATGGTGATGATGATGATGATGATGGTGGTGGTGATGTTGATGATGATGATGATGATGATTGCCCTTCATCACCAGTAGACTCTGAACAACCCCCGTCACTGAAACCAGTGGTAATGATGATGATGATGGTGATGATGATGACGATGGTGATGATGATGGTGATGATGATGATGATGATGGTGGTGATGATGATGATGATGATGATGATGACTACGACAATGATGATGGTGATGATGATGATGATGATGATGATGGTGGTGGTGATGATGATGATGATGATGATGATGATGATTGCCCTTCATCACCAGTAGACTCTGAACAACCCCCGTCACTGAAACCAGTGGTAATGATGATGATGACGATGATGATGATGATGATGATGACGTTGACCCAAATAATTATTGCCCTTCCTACCAGTAGACCCTGAACAACCCCCGTCACTGAAACCAGCAATAATGATAACAAATGATGATGATGATGAGGATGATGATGATGGCGATGATGACGCTGATCCAAATAATTGCCCTTCCTACCAGTAGACTCTGAACAACCCCTGTCACTGAAACCAGTGGTAATAATAATGATGATGATGATGATGATGATGATGATGATGACGTTGATCCAAATAATTGCCCTTCATTGCTAGTAGACTCTGAACAACCCCCGTCACTGAAACCAGTGGTAATAATAATGATGATGATGATGATGATGATGACGCTGATCCAAATAATTGCCCTTCCTACCAGTAGACCCTGAACAACCCCCGTCACTGAAACCAGTGATAATGATAACAAATGATGGTGATGATGATGATGATGATGATGACGCTGATGATGATGATGGTGATGATGACGCTGATCCAAATAATTGATAAGTGATAATAGTCAGCAGTGACCACACCTGGAGCTTGCAAACTGTGCCTGGGGACCCCGGCTAAATAAGGACAAGAAACTGATTGAAAATGTATTAAGAGCCACTAAATGAATCCCAGGGCTGCGAAACCTTGACTACGAACAGAGACTTAGAACCATCGGTATCCCTAGTATGAGCTACAGAAGAATAAGAAGAGATCATCTAATTGAAATCTATAAGTATACACATGAACTGTACAACTGCGTTTCCCCATTTGAACTGAATACACTAGGGTTTACAAGAGGACATGACTTTAAACTCAAGAACAAAATTGCAACACAAGCCTGCGACAGAGCTTCTTGACAATGAGAGCAGTGGACACATTTCTCCTGTTGAAAATATCGGTCACTAACGCTTCATTATTTTTTGTGTGTGTGTGATGCTAGGCATAGCGAAATCTTCCACCAGTATTGTTACCCATGTGTCGTTTATATTACAGTTCATGGATGGGAACTGTCCGCCAAACAGCAAATCTCCGCCGAAACCCCCCCCACACCTAACTTTAGCTATTCTAATGCATGGGTGAAACTACACAAAATGAAAAAAACTGAAAGGCCGGGGTCCAGGGGTAATGTCCCCCTGCAGCTGAAGAAAAAAATTGATTTATGAAGGTATTTCAGTTTGCTTTTCCCACGATGCACACAAGTCAGATCATGGCGCCCCTGGGATATCAGGAATGAGGGGAAGTCACCCCGGATGACTAGGCTACGGTCCGCTATCATGGGAACTAACCCACCGCGATAGCCGGGCTAGAAGGCCTAGCTCCGTGGCTGACTTTGTTTATTTTATGTGTTAAGGTTTAACCCAGGTCGATTGGTGTGTATGCAATTGTTTTAGGTGTTGGTAGTGTATGGCTAGAATAGATTGGTGTGTATGCAATTGTTTTAGGTGTTGGTAGTGTATGGCTAGAATAGATTGGTGTGTATGCAATTGTTTTAGGTGTTGGTAGTGTATGGCTAGAATAGATTGGTGTGTATGCAATTGTTTTAGGTGTTGGTAGTGTATGGCTGGAATAGATTGGTGTGTATGCAATTGTTTTAGGTGTTGGTAGTGTATGGCTGGAATAGATTGGTGTGTATGCAATTGTTTTAGGTGTTGGTAGTGTATGGCTGGAATAGATTGGTGTGTATGCAATTGTTTTAGGTGTTGGTAGTGTATGGCTAGAATAGATTGGTGTGTATGCAATTGTTTTAGGTGTTGGTAGTGTATGGCTAGAATAGATTGGTGTGTATGCAATTGTTTTAGGTGTTGGTAGTGTATGGCTAGAATAGATTGGTGTGTATGCAATTGTTTTAGGTGTTGGTAGTGTATGGCTAGAATAGATTGGTGTGTATGCAATTGTTTTAGGTGTTGGTAGTGTATGGCTAGAATAGATTGGTGTGTATGCAATTGTTTTAGGTGTTGGTAGTGTATGGCTAGAATAGATTGGTGTGTATGCAATTGTTTTAGGTGTTGGTAGTGTATGGCTAGAATAGATTGGTGTGTATGCAATTGTTTTAGGTGTTGGTAGTGTATGGCTAGAATAGATTGGTGTGTATGCAATTGTTTTAGGTGTTGGTAGTGTATGGCTAGAATAGATTGGTGTGTATGCAATTGTTTTAGGTGTTGGTAGTGTATGGCTAGAATAGATTGGTGTGTATGCAATTGTTTTAGGTGTTGGTAGTGTATGGCTAGAATAGATTGGTGTGTATGCAATTGTTTTAGGTGTTGGTAGTGTATGGCTAGAATAGATTGGTGTGTATGCAATTGTTTTAGGTGTTGGTAGTGTATGGCTAGAATAGATTGGTGTGTATGCAATTGTTTTAGGTGTTGGTAGTGTATGGCTAGAATAGATTGGTGTGTATGCAATTGTTTTAGGTGTTGGTAGTGTATGGCTAGAATAGATTGGTGTGTATGCAATTGTTTTAGGTGTTGGTAGTGTATGGCTGGAATAGATTGCTTGTTTTAACCCTTTCACCTCCAGCCATGTTTCAGCCACAAAATACCATTAAACTTCATTGGGTAGAGAAAAACATATTTCTGCAATATTGCGAATTCCTCGGTAGCATCATTATGTAACATTAGGCCTAACCTTACCTCCCAAAATTAAGAAAATAAGGGATAACAGGTCTGGATTGGATGCCTTTGAGTAACATGGGTGTTAAATCATTGTGGTGCTAAAATGCGACATTGGCGGTGAAAGGGTTAAAGCATTTGAAAAATACAGTAGACGCAGAAAGATCTTTTTTGACAAATTTTAAAAAAAAGGAACTTCCTTTTCTGGTAAAATTCAAAAACAGGAAATCCTTGTACACCAGGAAAAGTTGCACCCATGTTCTAACGCTGTGTCAGGGCTTCAGTTACAAATAACAGCTTCAGCGTTACCCCCTGGACCCCTACTAAGGGCCTTCTGCGGCCCCCAGACACCCGCTTTTCAGCTTTTTTCTACTTTTCCAATAGGGCATTTGCCGCGTGCCGGCAACCTTGAATTTCACTGAGCTGAATTTAGAGAGTTGAATTAGAGAGGTCAGCGCAACTCGGGCAGAACGAGCGCGGACAAGTTAGTAGTCTGGTATAGAGAACGAGCACTCGTGGCAAATGCCCTATTCACATGCCTGATTGCTATCGTATTTGTGACACTCACATGTGTGGTGTAAGGCGCCTCCGATGGTCAGGTAGGACACGGTGATGCTGATCATAATGAAGACCTCCACCAGTATCGCCACCCACCTGTAGTCCGGGTACCTCTGGCTTAAAATCTACACCACACACAACACACAGATGGTCAGGTAGGACACGGTGATGCTGATCATAATGAAGACATCCACCAGTATCGCCACCCACCTGTAGTCCGGGTACCTCTGGTTTAAAATCTACACCACACACAACACACAGATGGTCAGGCAGGACACGGTAATGCTGATCATAATCAGACCTGTTTATTTACCCCCCGTCCTAGGTCTCCAGTAGACTTGGTCTCCCAAACCAGGAGATTTGTATGCCAGACCAGAAGATTTACCGTACAACTCAAAAAGTATAACATTATTCAATTGATGTCATTTTGCCCGCCATGGCCGATTGTAAAGTGGAGGTTGCACCTTGTGCAGAAGGCCATATCCTTTCCTCTCGTCGAAGAAATGATGCCTGGAAAATCTTTGGAGTACGTGGTTTTGTACTTTTGCGTGTACTTTTTCTTTTTGGGAGCTGGTTTCAACCCCAGATCACTCTCCGCTTCACTGTCAGTCTCGTGTAGCCTGACGCTCGCTTTCGCCGCCATTTTCGCTTGCAACTCAAGCAGCCTCGTTCTGAACACATTAGCTTAGTTCAGCCTCGTGTGACGCCCGCGCAAGACT
Source organism: Phymorhynchus buccinoides (assembly GCA_017654935.2). NCBI lineage: Eukaryota > Metazoa > Mollusca > Gastropoda > Neogastropoda > Raphitomidae > Phymorhynchus > Phymorhynchus buccinoides. The sequence continues at coordinate 34,513,887 of CM065708.1, forward strand.
GTACACTACTACGCGCGTGGCCAAGGGCGAAGCATAGTGGCGGGCGGGGTCGCAACAAACACGTTGAGTACAAATCTACATCGAAGCGCGATAGGGCCTAAAGATCGGGAGAAAAACGAAACAGAAAGCGGGACATCGATGTTTTGAGCGGGAGACCGGGAAATGACTTGTGAAAACGGGAGAATCTCCCGCAAAAATCGGGAGGTAAACTGGTCTGCATAATGAACACCTCCACCAGTAAAATCTACACCACATAAAACACACAGACGTGCACACGCACACACACCAACACGCACACATATACACACTCATGGTGTAGAGTGGCACAGAGGTTAAACGTGTTCGCCTTGTGTCAAGTAAACCCCGAGTTCGAACCTGGGTACAGGGGGATTTTCCCTCTCACTTTGCACTAGGCCTTACGGTCTGAACGTGGAGTCTTTCGGATGAGACGATAAGCCGAGGTCCCGTGTCCCATGCACTTAGCACACATTAATATCTAATAAATAAAAAAGAAAAGAAAAGAAAAAGACATACCGTGATTTTCGGATTATAATGCGATACTTTTTTCTCCAATTTCGACATATGCGCCTAATAAACGAGGGCGCCCTATTGGTGAACAAAATCGTGAGAAGGGAGGCAACGATTGCCGTGCTCAGTACAGTCTACTGTGAGTCACAACATCAAAAGTGGTAACGAGTCGCCGATACGACAAATACTCACGTTAAAATGCTTCAAAATCCCTGTTATCGTCCGAGATGCCGTCCAACAGATGCCACAACCCTTCATTGGATGTAAAAAGCATCGTTGTAGAGCTTAAAATGCCATAATTCTACAAGTTTCCGCGAAGAAAAGTCCAAACACAACAACCAGAAGTCGCAAAAAACGGAAGTTTGATTATTTGAGAAGGGAGCCAACTCTCGTTTATGCCAGCAGTAATGGCGGTCGGTAAGCGCTTACAGGACGTGTACGGGCTTCAAACTTCGACTTTCTGTTGCGAGGTGTGTATCGCCTTATAAACGAGGGCGCCTTTTACTTGAATTTCTTCAGATTTTTCTTGAAAATTGCCTTATTCGCCTTATACACAGCAGCGCCTAATGAGCCGGAAACTACGGTACTCAAATGTGATAAAAGGATATAAAAGTCCCAAAGAGATTGAAACAATTTCCTGTTTCCTTTCTAAGTCACAGACAAATCATTCATTCATCCAACCTCTCTTTTGTTTACAAACACATCGCCTCATTGCCTTAGAAAAAGTCTTTTTTAAGACGAATATTTAGTTGTTGTTTTTGTACTTCGTTTCTTTTTCCATCTTCACCTGTTTGTGTTAATGTGTAGCGTTGTGATGTGTTTTAGTTCAGTTATACATAGACAAATCATATGAACATTTCCTTTTTTTTTGCTTTTGCCATCATTTACATTACTTTTGTTCACATACCAATGTTCTTTGTCGTTTATTCATTCATTCGTGTATTTCAAAAGAATCTGTTCTTAAGCTTTCATTTTAAGTTGTTGCTAGACAAAGACACCCTTGACTGCCATAGAACGCGTCATGTACTGACTTGATGACATCACTGATAACATCATCAGATGAAGAGGAACAACTCTGATATCGTCGGTGAAATTAAAAAACCTCGTATCTCAATTTTGGGGGGTTTTGAGTTAGATACAAAGTCAGCTTTCTAATTTTTTCCGCCACCTTCCACCAATAGCTCGTATCTCCAACGACTTTCTATCTGGGGTAAATGAGGTTGTGAAAATAGACGAAAAACTTGTAAGTCCCAAATTCAGATCTAGTTTAAGGACAAAAAAATCGTATCTTCGTTCTTTTTAAGTCTAAAAAAAAAAATTCAAGTAATTTTAACAAAATGCAGGACTAAACTCGCAATGTCTTGAACAACATATTCATCATAGTTAATCAATCGTGGTCAACGCGGTTAATTTTTAAAACAGTTTATTTTCATTTTTCTCAAAACTACCAAAATTGAGATACAAGGTTTTTGAATTTCACCGACGATATGCTGGCTTTTGCTCTAACACAGTCAAGAGAGTTATATCCCCAGACCATTTTGCCAGATTGGCTCTATCAGTTGTCTTTTTTTATGGCATGATTTGTACATTGATTTTTTTCCTTTCATTTTCTCTGGCAGTCAAGGGGTTAAACACCACACCACACAAACAAACAACAAAGGACTCACCTTGGTCATGGGAAGTGTGGAAATTTCACCCTTAAATTTGGCACTGGAAAAAAAGAAGAAGAAACCCCCCACAGTATATCAACCTGGGCCTGCATTCACGTTGAGATAGCATGAGACTTAGCATGATGCTAACTTAGAAGCTCTTCCAATGTCCTGTAGGATTTAATAGGACTTTTGGAAGAGCTTCTAAGTTAGCATCACGCTAAGTCTCATGCTATCTCAACGTGAATACAGGCCCAGTATAATCATGCAACATTATTATTACACACAGCGAAATCATCAAACTTACAGCAACAAGACTACACCTTGGCATAAAGCTAGAACGCCAAGGCTACATCAAAATATTGCTATGCTCTGCATGGCTATGCGGGGATTGCCTTTAGCCATGGCAAGCTCCTAGCATAACATCATCAGTCCAAAATCCTCCGAAGTCGGAGTGTGAGGCTGCAAACGACAAAACTAAAAACGATGCAACCAACCAACCCACCTCTCCAAAGACAGCTCCCCGTAGCAAACGCCGGAGGGGGGAAGGGTAGCGGGGGAGGGGGTGGAGTTGGAGAGGGAGTGGAGGGAGGGGGAGAGGAACGTAGGGGAGGGGGTGAGCTCAGCGCAGGCCTGGGCCACAGTCTGCGGGACAATGTCCAGAACTGACCAGCACCTGGATAAAACGAAAGACACATTTGTGACGGTGCATGGGAAAAACCTACATAAGACACTCAGAATGCTTTGAGCAAAAGCCAAAAATAGTCAACAACCCCCAAAATATCAATTTTCTATTTAGTCAAGTCAAGTCAAGTTAAGTCAAAATCATCTTTATTGAGGGTTAAAGAATAAGCTAACAAAGCTTTTTTTTATCCTGCCCTCATAAAAACAACACATCAATCAAAAATCAATGAACTTAACATATTTACAGGAACACAAAACAGAAAACATTATGATCAGTATAATGAAAGAAAAAAACAACAACAAAGAACCAAACAGAAGAGAGAGAAGGGAATAGGAAGAGAGAGGGAGAGAAAGCCGGGGGAGGAAACACTCACATACACACATGCGCACGTGTGCGCATATATTTAGGGCATAATATGTCTATTTTCATGTATTCTACCAGTATCCACAACATGAAAGACAATTTTGAATGATTTCTTTGTTTATTTGATTGTTTTCTAAATCAAGTCAAAATTAATAGGCAAAATCGTATCTTCTAATTCTATGCCTGATTTCTGCAAATGATCTATTTCGAATGCCAAACTTCAAATAATGATAAAATGAAAACTAGACAAGATAACTCAATTCTGTTTTCTGTGTATTAACCTTGCTCCACCAAAACAAAGTTAACTCTCAATTTATGCCAACATTCCATGATGTCTGTTTTTCCCATGCACTTGTGGCTGAAATACAGGTATCATTGAGGATCGTTTATAAAAAAGAGGGTATCTCAAAGAGAACAGCGAAAACTGTGACAGTTTTGGCAGCAAAATAAATGCATTAACTCACTCGGGGCGAATGAGCCGGATCTGGCTCATGGCTCGCACAACCGTTTAGCTCCGGCTCATAAGAGTTTTCAAGAGGTTTTGATTTCTGGCGTGTAACCAGCTTTCCAGCTTTATTCAGAAAGGCTATAGCCCCATATGAATATGAAATTGAATTGGGGGTAATTAAATTTATGAAAATACAATCTCGAAGGCAATAATGTTAAAATTCATGCACAATTATGACAACATTCTTTCTCGAACAAGAAACACTTTATACAGATATAAAACTAAATTTTGCAACACTCTGATTTTCTGAAGACATCAACAAACAAAAACGAGAGAGAGAGAGAGAGAGAGAGAGAGAGAGAGAGAGAGAGAGAGAGAGAGAGAGAGACTCAGAGAGAGAGAGAGAGAGAGAGAGAGAGAGAGAGAGAGAGAGAGAGAGAGAGAGAGACAAAGAGAGAGAGAGAGAGAGAGAAGAAAAGAGAGAGAGAGAGAGGGAGAGAGAGAGAGAGAGAGAGAGAGATGAAATGACACATATTTTTATTTTTATTTACCCAATGTAATGAGATAAGCATTAAAAAGCTTTTCTACCCTCAGCCCTCAGAAAGAGAGAGAGAGATAGAGAGAGAGAGAGAGAGAGAGAGAGAGAGAGAGAGAGAGAGAGAGAGAGAGAGAGAGAGAGAGAGAGAGAGAGAGAGAGAGAGAGAGGGAGAGAGAGAGAAATACACAGAGAGACAGAGGGAGACAGGGAGACAGAGACAGAGACGGAAAATAAACCAAGAAATTACAGGCCCGCAGATAGAAGGTAGAGGTTGATGTAAAAAAATTTCTTACCACAAAATATTGAGGAAAACGCACGTCCACAGTCCCAGTTGTACGGCAAGCCTGTACAGTTTTATCTGAAAGGATAAAAAAAAAATATATAAATATATATGAGACAGCAGATTCTTTAACAGCCAAGCCTGAATGTTTGTTTGTTTTTGTTAATTCAGTTCCACGTTAAGATTATCGTCAGTGAAATTCAAAATCCTCATATCTCAATTTTTTTGGGGGGAGGGGGGGGGGGTTGAGTTATATCCATAGTCAGCTCTCCAATTTTTCCCGCCACCTTCCACATGTTACATGATTTCAAGGGAAATGCACATACACACAAAAAGTATCGCTATAGAAGCAAATCATCAACAAATCAAAAGCATTAAAAGGAAGAAAAATACACCTACCAATATGCTCCGAAAAGACCCCTCTCTCTTACTTTCTTTCTACCTCCCCCTCTCTCTCTCTTTGTCCTCTACACACACACACACACACGTCCGCGATCTCTCTCTCTCTCTCTCTCTCTTTGTCCTCTACACACACACACACACGTCCGCGATCTCTCTCTCTCTCTCTCTTTGTCCTCTACACACACACACACGTCCGCGATCTCTCTCCCCCTCTCTCTCTCTTTGTCCTGTACACACACACACACACACACGTCCGTGATCTCTCTCCCCCCCTCTCTCTCTCTTTGTCCTCTACACACACACACACGCACGCACACGTCCGCGATCTCTCTCTCTCTCTCTCTTTGCCCTCTACACACACACACACACACGCACGTCCGCGATCTCTCTCTCTCTCTCTCTCTCTTTGTCTCTCTACACACACACACGCACACACACACGTCCGCGATCTCTCTCCCCCTCTCTCTCTCTCTTTGTCCTCTACACACACACACACACACGTCCGCGATCTCCCTCCCTCTCTTTGTCCTCTACACACACACACACACACACACACGTCCGCGATCTCTCTCTCTCTCTCTCTCTCTTTTGTCCTCTACACACACACACACACGTCTGCGATCTCTCTCCCTCTCTCTCTTTGTCCTCTACACACACACACACACACACACGTCCGCGATCTCTCTCTCTCTCTCTCTTTATCCTCTACACACACACACACACACACGTCCGCGATCTCTCTCTCTCTCTCTCTTTATCCTCTACACACACACACGTCTGCGATCTCTCTCCCTCTCTCTCTTTGTCCTCTACACACACACACACACACACGTCCGCGATCTCTCTCTCTCTCTCTCTTTATCCTCTACACACACACACACACACATGTCCGCGATCTCTCTCTCTCTCTCTCTTTTATCCTCTACACACACACACGTCCGCGATCTCTCTCCCTCTCTCTCTTTGTCCTCTACACACACACACACACACACACGTCCGCGATCTCTCTCTCTCTCTCTTTGTCCTCTACACACACACACACACACACACACGTCCGCGATCTCTCTCCCTCTCTCTCTTTGTCCTCTACACACACACACACACACACGTCCGCGATCTCTCTCCCTCTCTCTCTTTGTCCTCTACACACACACACACGTCTGCGATCTCTCTCCCCCTCTCTCTTTGTCCTCTACACACACACACACACACACACACACGTCCGCGATCTCTCTCCCTCTCTCTCTCTCTCTTTGTCCTCTACACACACACACGCACACATACGTCCGCGATCTCTCTCTCTCTCTCTTTGTCCTCTACACACACACACGTCCGCGATCTCTCTCTCTCTCTCTTTGTCATCTACACACACACACACACACACACACACACACACGTCCGCGATCTCTCTCTCTCTCTCTTTGTCCTCTACACACACACACGTCCGCGATCTCTCTCTCTCTCTCTTTGTCCTCTACACACACACACACGTCCGCGATCTCTCTCTCTCTCTCTCTCTCTCTCATACACACTCTATCAGGATCCTTTTTTTATTTTTCTCTTCTTTACGATGTCTCTATCAGCGTCTATGACTCAATCTTTTTTCTTGTCCCACCTCTTGCTCTCTCCCTTTCAAAGTATGATTGCATTTCTATTTATATTTTGTACATAATGTATTTGCTAGTCATGATTTATGTCTGATTTGTTTTTGATATTTGTTCATTGTGCTTTGGTTCCGTACGCCAAGTTTCATTGTTGATCTTTACATTTTATTGATTCAGTATGTTTTTTCTTTTCATGACGACAGGATGAAAAAAAGCTTGTAGCTTACTCTTTTATCGTCATTAAAGATAATTTTGACTTGACTTGACTTGACTTGACTTGATACACACACACACATATGCAGACCTGTTTACCCCTATTTTGCAAAGTTGTAATTTCTGAAACAAAAAAACGTAATTTTGAGAAGAAAAAAATATGTAATCCAACGTGTGACCAATGAACATCGACATCATACTGACCTGAGTGTGCAATAGTAATGTCTGTCGAGTAGTAGACACAGAACACATGCTCGTCACCTAGTGCTGAACTGACGTATTCCTGGAATTTTGAGGTAACTTTCCCGGAATTTCTGTGCCACTTAAGTGACTTTTGATGTCTTTTCTTTTGATTTTCGACCAGAAGATACAGAAGCTTCGGAATGCACTCGCTTGGACGCCATTTTGAAACAGAAATAGAAATGGCGCAAAATGACTTTTCACCGCATCGTTACAAAAGCTTCGTTTACCGACGCAACTGTAGTGGTTTTTTTTTTATATTTAGGAATTTATTTCCCGTATTTTTTTGTTAACCCGTAATTTGACTTTTTTTCCGTAAAAATTACAGCAAAATCGGGATGGTAAACAGGTCTGCATATGCTTCTAATCTGGCTCTCCCTTTGACTCTGCCTTTTCCCTTTGCTTACTGTCATCTACTATCTTTCTGCCTTACCGGTCCATTCTCCTGCCTTTTTTCACGAAACACTTTTAAAAACATATCCTCCAGCCGAAGTCGGACTTGCTGGGCCCTAACTATTTATTTAGTGAGGCGCATAACGGCAGCATGACGCATCTGCGCTCATAATTGACAGGAAACTGTCTGAGCGATCGAAGAAGAAGTAGTAATCCATCTCTCCCTTTGACTCTGCCTTTTCCCTTTGCTTACTGTCATCTACTATCTTTCTGTTTTACCGGTCCATTCTCCTGCCTTTTGTTTTATAAACTCTTACAAAGATTTTCTCCAGCTGAAGACAGACATGCTGGGCCATAACTTATTTTTGTAGTTAGGCGCATAACAGCAGCATGACGCATCTGCGCTCATAATTGACAGGAAACTGTCTGAGCGATCGAAGAAGAAGAAGAAGAAGAGTGATGAATAAGAAACAGCGACTTACATCTTGCTTCTTGTAGGCAATTTTCTCAAATGTGAACGGCATGGTGTTGATTGTACCCCCTGTAAAGACAAAATCAATCAATCGATCAATCAATCAATCAATGCATTCAATCAATTAAACAACCAATTAATACATCAAATCAACGATAAATGACGGGCTTCATTTTAGGACAGCAAGAGCCATTCTGCAAAGCGTCTATACAGTGTATAATCAATTAACTCATTGATTTTTCCATGCGCTCACACGCACTCGTTCTTTCTTTCACACACATGCACACACACACACACACACTCTCTCTCTCGCACACACACACACAACAAACACACACATTGTCTCTCTAACCAACACACACTCTCTCTCTTTCTCTCTCTATGGATGAGTTTTTAGCCATGTATTATGTAATGAGTTTGTGCGCGCATGCGCATGTTTGTGTGTGTGTGTGTGTGTGTGTGTGTGTGTGTGTGTGTGTGTGTGTGTTTGTTTCTTTCCACTTTTTTCTTCATGTTTTTTCTATTAATGCATTTTCAATTGATGGTGTGTTTTAAGACCATATTTTATCAGTTTTAGTTCGCTTTAATTTTGGTATGATCTATTTGTTTGTTTGTGTTAACGGCACGTATGAAAAATGGCTACTCTATGTCAATACTTTTACCGTTGTAAAATAAAGGTTCATTATCATTCTCTCTCTCTCTCTCTCTCTCCCACATACACACACAACAAACACACGCACACACACCCACTATGTCCAACTTCTTGTGAAGCATGATTTGTTGTCCATTTTCCCTTAGCTTTGTTTCCATTTTTAATGCATGCAAATTAATGTATTTCCTTGCATGTATTGCGCTTGTACGAGACCACACAGTAATTTCACCTAACGTGATAATAAGACTTTGACTTTGACTTTGACACACACATATATATACCTAAAGCCACAGTGCCCATAAGAAATGGAGCCCCAACGTAGGAAAAGTCACTGGAAGCGGTGCGACCAAGAGTCACCCCCACATAAAAAGTGACCAGGGTCTGAAATTAAAACAACTGCATGTTAACGAGATAAAGTATTATATTAATTGAAAAGTCATTGGAGGCGATGCTACCAAGAGTCACCCCCACGTAAAAAGTGACCAGGGTCTGAAATTTAAACCATTGCATGTTGAGATAAAGTATGATATTAATTGAAGTCATTGGGGACAGTGCGAATGAGTCACCTCCACGTAAAGTGACCAGGGTCTGAAATTTAAACAATATATTAATTGAAGGTCACCAGTGGCCCAGAGAAAGAGAGAGAGAGAGGGAGGGAAGTTAGAAAGTGAAAAGGAGGGAGAGAAAGAGAGCATGAAGGAGAGAGAGGGAGAGGGGAGAGAGAGAATGAGAACGAATAAGCAGACAATCGGAAAATCTGAGTAAACAAAAAAAAATATTTTTTTATTTTTTTCATAAATAGATAATTTTATATGTCTGGCTAATTTTATACACACAGAAGAGGAAAAGCAAAGCGCTTAATAATAATAACGCATCTCCTGCATACTCACAGTGGCCAATAGAACGGAGCCTTTTATGAACGTAAGGACGGAGATGATTGGCTGGATGAGCTGCAAGGCGAAAACGATAGCAAGAGTCAGCACCCACACGAACACCGGGATCACGTAGAAATGGCTGAAACACACAATGAATACCTTATTTTACGGACCACAGGGTGCTTCTAACAGACCATTTTCGGAGGAAAAAAATAGGGGAGAGCACTTCGTGAAAATTAGAGTAGCTTACCTCCATTACTCGGTCAAATACCACAGCGACAATGCAACAATGGCGTCGAAGCTTTTTTTAAATAAGGGGTGACCAGTTGCTACAAAGTGATAGCACACAGAGAGAGAGAAAGAGGAAACAAACTAAAAAGGGAGCTTACTCTATTCCGATGAGTTGGGCGTAGGCCTCACTTCCCGCTAGGGCGTAGCAGATCAGCAAGGCCACACTGAAAAACCACGACATTCCAACATGAAAAACCACGACATTCCAGCATGAAAAACCACAACATTCCAACATGAAAAACAACGACATTCCAGCATGAAAAACAACAACATTCCAACATGAAAAACCACGACATTCCAACATGGAAAACCATGACATTCCAGCATGAAAACTACGACATTCCAACGTGAAAAAAACATGACATTCCAACATGAAAACCACACCTAAAACTGTTGGGAGAAAACATCTGACATATCGTTGGTGAAATTCAAAAACCTTGTATCTCAATTTTGGTAGTTTTGGGAAAAGTTAAAAAAATTCACCACGTTGACCACAATTTATTAACTATGATGAATATGTTGTTCAAGACATTGCAAATTTAGTCATGCATTTCGCTAAAAATCACTTTAAATTTTTTTTGCTTAGACTTGAAAAGAACGAAGATAAGACATTTTTGTCCTTAACTAGATCTGAATTCGGGACTTAAGAGTTTTTCTTCTATTTTCACAACCGAATTTACCCCAGATATAAAGTCGTTAGAGATATGAGCTTTTGGTGGACGGTGGCAGGAAACATTAGATAGCTGACTATGTATCTAACTCAAACCCCCCAAAAATCGAGATACAATTTTTTTTAATTTCACTGACAATTTCCCCCTACTGACGACAATAATGTCTTAGTCGTGGAGCCAGCGTGAGCAAGGTCCTCCTCCGAGGGCGCCACTACGACCGTCCAACGACAGCTCCCCAGAACACACACTGCTCTCCACGACTTTGACCCGAACGCACCAAGGGCATAGACTGGATTGGTCATAGAAACCGAGGTCACCATGAGAGCAGGGCATGCAGGGCCACAGAATTTGAGACATTTTCTCTTTTCTGATGATTAACCCTCTTGCATTCGCATTTGTTACATACAAAACTTCTTCTAGTGTTCAGATTCTTCCATACATTTTCGTGAAAATCTGTCTTTTGAAGCACACAGAGCGCCATACAGTTACTGTCGCATCACTGCAAGTGAGAAGCTTCTTCATAGTGTGTGTAGAACAAGCCAGAAGTGAGTGCGTGATGAAAATGCCATCAGAGGGGGGTCTCAGAGTGGGGGCAAGCTAAGGGCGGTTTTGGGCGGCTTGAATACACAGAGGCAACTTCCGACTGGGCCGGAATAAATGCAAGAGGGTTAAGTGAAATGAGGCGGATGACTATGATGATGATGACGATGATGATGATGATGATGATGATGATGATGACGATGATGATGATGATGATGATGATGGTGATGATGATGATGGTGATGATGATGATGATGATGATGATGATGATGATGATGATGATGATGATGATGATGATGATGATGATGATGATGATGATGATGATGATGATGATGATGATGGTGATGATGGTGATGATGATGATGATGATGATGATGATGATGATGATGATGATGATGATGATGATGATGACTATGATGATGATGATGAT
>CM065708.1:34532660-34556608 GCA_017654935.2 Phymorhynchus buccinoides
GATTCGCGGAGGTCTACCATGCCTGGTATTAATGCGCTGAATCTTGATACAAATCAAATCAAAGCGCACACACACGTCAGCATTCATAATGCATTCAAACAAAAACGCAATACAAAGCAAACACACCACACGGAGGACATAAATGGAATACAGCAGAAACAGACCTAATGGCATTTAGAGAGAGAAGAGAAAGAGACCATGCACACACACACACACACACACACATACATGCAAGCATGCGCACATGCATGCACGCACACACGCGCACGCACACATACATGCACGCACATACACACAAACGCACACACACACATGCACACAAATGAGCATGCGCACACGCCTATTCATAGAGATGGAGAGAGAGTAAGACTGTGTACATATACGCGCAAGCTCCGCATGAAAACCCACACACAATCCGCAAAAAAGCACTTTACTAAAAGTACAAGATTGCCCAAATATTTTAGAAGAAACTTTCCATCTCAACGGCTCGTAAAATGCAAAATATACATGTACATCATGTCAAAACCATTAGAGATAAATGCATATAATAAATTTATCTCCCTCCGGGTCTCTCCATTCCTCTTCTGACAAACTTATCCTTTCTATTCCTCGTACAAACACTAAGACATATGGTGAATGTTCATTTTCTTTCAGCACCCCTTCTACCTGGAACTCCCTACCATATGAACTTCGTTCTGCTAAATCTTTCCAGTCTTTCAAAACCGCTCTTAAAACTCACCTCTTCCGGCAATACCTCTGATTTCTTCCTTGTCCTGTTTCCTGCCTTAAAAATATGTTCCCCACATTGTGTGTGGGGTGTGTGCGCACATGTGTGTGTGTGTGCGGACGTGTGCGTGTGTGCATGTGCGTGCGTGTTGTGGCTATGTGCATGTTTTTGATAGTTAATATTGTAGTAGCTTATGATCTATGTATTTATTTAAATAATTGTGAAGCGCCATGAGCTCAAAAGAGAAAGGGCGCTCTATAAATGTTAGCTATTATTATCATTATTATTATTATTATTATTATCTGTAGACCTGACAAATGCGCACGGTTCGCAAATTTAATTAGGCAGTTACTAGGGCGACACAATGTATGATACAGACTAACGATATCAAGAATTGTTAATTAATAATTACAAATGATCGGCTCGCCATCTGTGATCCATTATCAATAATTGGATATAATGAACAGATGGGACACAGAGAGAGAGAGAGAGAGAGAGAGAGAGAGAGAGAGAGAGAGAGAGAGAGAGAGAGAGAGAGAGAGAGAGAGAGAGAGAGAGAGAGAGAGAGAGAGAGAGAGAGAGAGAGAGAGATGAATGAATGAATTTTATTTTATAGAGGGCAATAAAGCAATAACATGCTTTTTTTACATCCAGCCCTCTGGACAAATACATGTAAAGTAGAAAATGGAAAACGACAATAAACACATACAAAGTAATATAAAGCATGCAAAATACATCCCTATATTGTAACACATCAATAACAAAACAAAACCTATTATTATTATCTATGCTCATTATTAACATTCAAAATGTGTGAAGTAAGCTCATACACATGGAAAAATAAAAACCTAATCTTACTTTTCACACTCATCTTTTAACATTCAAAAATAAAAAAGTGCACCAACATGAAAAAGAGAGAGAGAGAGAGAGAGAGAGAGAGAGAGAGAGAGAGAGAGAGAGAGAGAGAGAGAGAGAGAGAGAGAGAGAGAGAGAGAGAGAGAGAGAGAGAGAGAGAGAGAGAGAGACAGAGAGACACAAAGAGAGAGAGAGATCTATATTTTCTCTACTGCAAATTCAGCTCTGAGTGGAGAAAAAAAAAAAATTCAAAGCCCCGCCAAATCAGCAACATTTTAAACAAAGGATAGTACTGTGTCAGTGTTTACTATTGGATACAAGGATGGGGGGGGGGGGGGGGAGGGAAGATGAGGGGCTTTAAAAGTACAGTGCATGTGTCTCTCTGTCTGTGTGTGTGTGTGCATGTGTGTGTGTGCATGTGCGTGTGTGTACGTGTGTGTGTGTGTATGTGCAGGCTCGTGTGTGTGTGTGTGTGTGTGTGTGTGTGTGTGTGTGTGTATATGTGAGCGTGCTTGTGTGTGTGTGTGAGTGTGTGTGTGTGTGTGTGTGTGTGCATGCTTGTGTGTGTGTGTGTGTGTGTGTGTGTGTTGTGTGTGTGTGTGTGTGTGCATATGTGTGTGTGTGTGTGTGCATGCGTATGTGCGTGTGTGTGTGCGTGTGCATGTGTGTGTGCGTGCGTGTGTATATATGTGCATGCTTTTGTGTGTGCGTGCTTGTGTGTGAGTGTGGGTGGAAAACGGACACATATATGTACCCTGTGTGGCCTTATGACCCGGGAACGCAGAAGATGAAAGAATCGGCCTTTTATTTTGGAAATGGACCATGCTGGGGTCTTCTGACTGACCCATGAAGTTTAAAAAAACAATCCGAAGCTCTGGTGATGGGGGCCAGGGACTGAGTTTCTGTCACGATGATTGAACAAACTGATAACGAACGGTGACAGGTGGAAGACACGATCACAAAAAGAGATAGAATCACACATTCATATATATAGCAATTTACTAACAGTAACGAAAAACGGCGTGAGTGTTCTTCACAACTCTTTTTACTGGTTGAAATGTACCATATTTTTTGGGACTATGTTGTTGATGTTGTCGTTCCCTGGCTTAAAGACTCCAGGGATCATCCCAACAGCCGAAGCAACTGAACACTACGGTACTAATGAACAAGCTAGGGATGAGAACATTACGTGTGTGACCGTTTTTGATGACTCTGTCATGTGGGCAGCCACACTACGACTTCGGAGGATTTTTGGACTATAAGGCTATAATTATTTTTCCCCCCAGAATGAGACCGATGCGCCTAATGATATGACTACCTAATAATAATATTAATATAGTAAGAAATATCCTAACAATATCTGAATTTGGGGTCAAATTTCATTCTTTCTGCCTTACCAGTCCATTCTCCTGCCTTTTTTTTCAAGAAACACTTTCAAAAAGATTTCCTCCAGCCAAAATCGGACTTGCTTGGTCTATTTCTGCGCTCATAATTGACAGGACACTGTGTGAGCGATCCAAAAAGAAAGAACACAATTTATTCATTTTATTGTACACTCTCTCGTGTTACTATTGGCCCCGACTGCAGGCTCAGATGTCAACCAATGATAAAAGGTGTTTGGCTAAAAGGGCCAACTGGCTTAAATGTTCCGTGTAATATATACATGTATCAGGTAACATGGATTCATACATAATTCAGCTGAATGAACAGAAAGATTACACATGTAGTAGTTACACCATCCTGATCTAGACTGAGATCTACTAAATAATCTATCTGATCTGACTCGGTAGAAATGACACGATCACTTAAGACTGGTGAAACTACTGATGCGAGTACTGGTTAAAAAAACAACGGTTTGAAGAGGTAAAACCGGTTAACCCTCTTGCATTTATTCCGGCCCAAACCGCCCATCCCGAAGTTGCCTCTGTGTATTCAAGCCGCCCAAAACCGCCCGTAGCTTGCCCCCACTCTGAGACCCCCTCTGATGGCATTTTCATCACGCACTAAGTTCTGGCTTGTTCTACACACACTATGAAGAAGCTTCTCACTTGCAGTGATGCGATAGTAACTGTATGGCGCTCTGTGTGCTTCAAAAGACAGTTTTTCCCCAAAATGCGCGAAAGAATCTGAACACTAGAAGAAGTTTTGTATGTAACAAATGCGAATGCAAGAGGGTTAAAAAATGGTTTGGATTTTTGAACCGGTTCTCAACTTTAGCTAAAAGGAATCACTCATGCAAAGTGTTCATTTATTTTCAGTGCATCCAAAGTGGAAACTGGCTTTTAACTGAAAGCCACCATTGGTAAAGTTTTAACTGAAAGCCACCATTGGTAAAGTTTTAACTGAAAGCCACCATTGGTAAAGTTTTAACTGAAAGCCACCATTGGTAAAGTTTTAACTGAAAGCCACCATTGGTAAAGTTTTAACTGAAAGCCACCATTGGTAAAGTTTTAACTGAAAGCCACCATTGGTAAAGTTTTAACTGAAAGCCACCATTGGTAAAGTTTTAACTGAAAGCCACCATTGGTAAAGTTTTAACTGAAAGCCACCATTGGTAAAGTTTTAACTGAAAGCCACCATTGGTAAAGTTTTAACTGAAAGCCACCATTGGTAAAGTTTTAACTGAAAGCCACCATTGGTAAAGTTTTAACTGAAAGCCACCATTGGTAAAGTTTTAACTGAAAGCCACCATTGGTAAAGTTTTAACTGAAAGCCACCATTGGTAAAGTTTTAACTGAAAGCCACCATTGGTAAAGTTTTAACTGAAAGCCACCATTGGTAAAGTTTTAACGTATCATAAATCAAGGCTCCAGCAGAACATAATATGAACATACATTTACAAAACATATTTTAACAGTATTTCACACATCACCACCCCTTGTGCATGCATACATTGACTGACAAAAACAACATTATGCACTCACTCACACACACACACACAATTTTATAAACATGATACACATGCATGCATACATGTACATGTGTGCGAGTATGAACACACACACAACACACACACACACACACACACACACATCTTAAACCAAATCGCATTTATGCACAATGGTATAACTATTAGGTATTAGGTACTTTATAATCACAGAGGCATCTCTGTAAAAAATTGGGTTGCTCCCACCTGGAGAGCACGTCGCAAAAAAAAAAAAAAAAAAAAAAAAAAAAAATGTGCATGCGAATTTTGGTGTGTGATTGATGAGGAATTTTTTAAATGGGTGGCGCGCCTCTGGCTGCGACGTGCTCTCCAGCTAAAAATATTATGAAACTGAATTGGGTAGAGACAAATGGTTATCTGCAATATTGGGAATTGGGCTAAATTTTGACCAAATGACAACTTTTTCGTTGCCACTGGGTTTAATGTGTGCTAAGTTTAACACCCATGTCACTAAAAGGCATCAAGTGAGGGCCTGTTATCTGAAGACCCTATTTTCTTAAATTTGGAAGTTAAGGATAGGCCTCATTTTGAACACGTCACAGACGAATTCCCAATATTGCAGATAACCTTTTGTCTCTACACAATTAAGCTTCATAATATTTTTAGCTGAACAGTGGCTAGCGACAAAAGGGCTAAGGCCAGGGACCCTGGTGGCGGGCTTCTGAAGGGGAGCAGAGCATTCCCAGCCGAAGATTGATTTTTGGTGTGATTCAAAGCCATTTTGTGGCCTCTCATGAGAGAAAAATTGGCAAAAAGGAATGCAACAATTAAGTTCTCTTTTATGTCCTTGTAATTGTATATATGTGTGTTTCAACCTATTTAAGTATTTTATTTAACCCTTTTTCCACCAGCGTCACATTTTTGCACCACAATCATTGAACATACATGTGCATCCATGTCAGTAAAAACCTTGAGGGTCTGTTATCCAATAATATTTGTGTTCTTGATTTGGGGAGTTAAGGATAGACCTTTGTTTTCAGCATACATGTAGTAAAGGAATCCCCAATATTTCAGACAAAATATTTTCTGTACCCAATGTAAGTTTATTGGATAAGTTTGGCTAAAAAATGGCTGGCGGCGAAAGGGTTAAGCTAAGAAACCATATTTTCTTCACTGACATCAGAGGGGCGTACACGGTACAGAAGGTGTTTTGGGGAGTAATACCAACTTTACTGGGGAGTGAATATGCCTATGGGCGTGTAATTCCCATCCCTGCCAGTGAGTCATTGACACCGTCTAATCAAAATGTCTGCACCCATTCTTCTGTTCATTAACTCATTCAGCCATATATGTCCGGAATTAATAGATAGCTGTCAATTTGATGCATTTGCTTCAAGGGAAGTAAATCTGTGTGCACACCATACCTTGGTCACTTATACACTCGCTTCGCTCCCTTAGACCACAATTACGCCTCTGACTTTGCTTTTGTAGTGGTTTGTTGTGGGGTAACCAATCGGTGTAGAGAGTTTTTTTTATATAAACTTTAATCAAGTCTGATCTACCACTTCCCAATGCAACCTTAATAGTCTATTTGCCAAACATGTCAACCCGGAAGTGTAGAGTACTGTAAGGTTTTTTTGCGGAAATGTACTGTATGGGTCCCCAGCAGTCAGAAAATGCCGGATGCTAACTTGCATGTGTTGAGCAATTTGCATAATTAGCTCAAATTAGCATAATTACCTCTATCGGTAATATCTCGGCAACCCCTTGGCCGATTCGGACGATCTTAGAGTGGTTTTCAGGGTTATTGGTGACTCTGAATCCATTTATGACATTTCTGAAATTCAAGATGGCCGCCACTCCGGCTTAAACCGGAAATGGCCATATTTCAGCCCCCTAAATCACATAATCAACATCATCAGCTACATCCTCATCCTGATCATCTTCTGTTGTGTCTCTTTCTTCTCCTTCTCCAAACTCTACGTTCATGTCTTCTTCCCTTTCTTGCTGAGCACATGTGAGTGGGTTGCAACATGTACCTTCACAACCTTCGCAGAGGCAGTAGCTGGTACAGGCCAGGCCTTCGGCTGCACAGCTGCACTTCACTGTTGTGCATGGCGTTTCAGCTTTGCAGCCACGGCTGATGACATCCATCAGGGCAGGAGGAGCAACAGGGCTCGTGTCCAGGACTGGCATTACAACTTCCTCGCCTTCCTTTGCACCTCTTTTCTTGATCCATCCGAAATTGGTGATGTCCAAAGTTGGTGGGCGAGGACGGTCTGCTGCTTTCCAAAGTAGCACCTGTAGATGTGCTCGTTGTCCGTGGAGGTGTGCATTGCCCTCTGTAGGAGGCAGTGTCTTTAGTGCTGGGGGGGGGGGGGGGGGGGGGGGGGGGGGGGGGCGCTTTCGGTAGATGTCATACCTGGCGACGTTCAGATTTGCCGACTTCTTCTCGTTGTAGAGAGCCAGGAAGAAACCCCTTACTGCCTCTGTTATCTGCAAGTCAGTAGCTCCCTCCTCCCCGATGAAGTGAAGCAGGTCACCAGATACCACACTCATGGCTTTGAGCGCAGATACCTTACCTTTCCCTGCAGGGTAAGAGGTGGTGTCACAACCAGAGAGGGCGTGCACTGTCAGGATGAAGCGACACTGATCACCCAGCTTCTGTGCTGTTGAATTGATATCCAGAACAGTTCCATTCCATTTTCTCCATCTGCAGGCGACATGTAATACCAGCCTTCCAACACCAATAGACCATGAGCACGAACACATCAGTGTCGTCACAGAGAATGCGGATGGTTGCAGCTCCGTGTCTGGCTGCATCTAACATGTACGAGATGAGGGAGACATCAGCCTCGTCATGAGTGACAATACTGTCTGCTCTGCTGACCAGCTCAATGTGATCTCCTATGCTCTGCGTGCATAGGAGCTCTCCCAGCCTCCTCTTGTTCGTCTTGTTCTTCATGACTGTGTCTCGGCCAGGTAGAGGGGTTGTCAGTGAGAGGTGGTACACTGTAGAGCTCTCCGCAGCTCTCCTCTGCCGCTCGTGGTCTTTGACAGAGAGTTGTTGGTACCGGTCAAAGATAACGTATGTTTGCGTGATGTGCTGATGAAGCCGGCGCCCCATGCTGGCTGCGAGGTCAGCCACAGTACCTGCGGATGGCCACACCACGTGGTAGATGAGCTGCGATGCATCAACAAGTACGACATCGGGTGGTTGGGGATTGGGGTCAAGGACTCCAATCAAGGAAGCAGGGACAGGACCAAGCTCAAAGTCGAAGAGAGCAGATAGCTCCATGTGTCTCTTGCTCCCCACCACGAGCAGCTGAGCGAATATTGCCTGCAGGTCACGTACGATCTTCCCATTGACCTTCACTCCTTTCGGCATGAATTTCATTGTCACCACCTTCTTTGAAATGGGTGTATGAAATCCCCCAGGTAGCAATGAAGAGAACTTCGTGCTCATGCCTCTGCCAATCTTCAATGCATCTTGCACATTCACCTTTTCATCTGCCACCTGACCGTTCATGATATGGTAGAGGATAGTAATCTCTGTGGTGAGTGGGTGGGAGTTATCATGCAACACTCTTAGGATTTTGGCTCGGTCATCAGCGTCCAACTCCCGCCGTCCTTTACCCTCTTCTTTGTATCTGTTGGGTTTCTGTGTCTTGTCCAGTCCTGTTGCATCATTGTACACCTCGTCAAATGACTTTGAGAGATGTGAGCAGATGCCAAAGGATTGGATCCATACGGCAACCTGCTCGGGGTTGGTGGAGATGCCATTCATGCTTCCTGCTCCCTTCTCTTGCTTGATGCATGTCTGCTCCCCAAACATATCTGCACTCACAGCAGCTGCACCATCTGAGTGGCGACACACATGGCTTCCAGCGAGGAGGTCATCCTTGGCGGTATCAGGAAGATGCTGCATGTCGCGCAGATACCATGTGATCCATCTCGCGTAGTGGTGATGACCAGCGGCAAAGAAATAGGGCAGCATCTCTTCAAGGCAGTGCTGTTGCAGCAGCCAGTCACCCTCTCGTTCTGCTCGCCAGAATGTGTGCGCTATCAGGGTTGGGGTGATGAAGCAATCCACCCAGAGCTGGCCTGTGGGGTGCTCTCTTGCTTTCTCCAGGTATGCTGTTATCTGCTCGTGGGTCTTCTCTCCCTCCTCTAAGAAGTCATGGAGCAGAGCAGACACAACCATACGGAAGGCACGCATAGCCTTGGGCCAGGCTTTCCCGTTGAAGATGGACGTCAGGCCTCCAAACGACGCACCTACTAGCTCCTCCAGACCGGTTGACTTCATGAGCACTCCAATTGAGCCGATGAATGACATGAGAGTGTGCATCATCCCAGGTCTTAACACCACAGATGACCATTGCTGCGGATCACTCCACTTGATCAGGCAAGCGATCTGGTATAGCTGCATGTCAAATGTGATATGACTGTGGCTCATGCCGAGCCACATGAGTGATGTGTCGAAGTAGGCGATGGTACTCAACACTGTATCAGGGTGGGCCTTGATTAATATAAGATTAAAGTCATATTTTGTTGTATAAACATCCTGCAATTTATAACCGAGTTGACGTTATTTCAATTATTGCCCACCGGGGGCTGAAATATGGCCATTTCCGGTTTAAACCGGAAGTGGCGGCCATCTTGAATTTCAGAAATGTCATAAATGGATTCAGAGTCACCAATAACCCTGAAAACCACTCTAAGATCGTCCAAATCGGCCAAGGGGTTGCCGAGATATTACCGATAGATGTAATTATGCTAATTTGAGCTAATTATGCTAATTATGCAAATTGCTCAACACATGCAAGTTAGCATCCGGCATTTTCTGACTGCTGGAGACCCATACAGTACATTTCCGCAAAAAAACCTTACAGTACTCTACACTTCCGGGTTGACAATGGTGACTTAATGGCTGGCAAGTAGACTATAAGTAAAAACCTGTAATCTTCTTTCATTTCTCCTTTTGTTTATGTATGTTTTGTTTGTGTGTATGGCTGGAGTGATTTGCGATTTTTAAAAATAATTCAAAATCGTTGCGATGTGAAACTTACCCAAAATACCTGTCCCAAGTATGGTGGCAATGGTCACAAAATCTGCGAAGAAAAACAATGAACAAATTTTACCAAATAAAAGTGTCAGCAAAAAAAGGTAGGAGGATAGTTTGTCTTATAAGCCTATATGCCGTATATGATATGATATGATAAATACTTCAATTTTCAATAAAACAACAAAAGACCTTAAGTTACTTTTGAATACCATACTTGGTAAACTTGCTTTGGCACAATTGCTACAGTACTTACTTAGCACCGACATAAGACAGTTTAGTCTATAATATATCACTGAAGTCCATCCCAAGGACCATCAGGGAGTGGAACGAACTGCGGCAGGACTCCATCGCAGCCTTCACTGCTGACATGCCACAGCTGACGTGTGTGGAACGTCAGAACTGCGGGCTGATCAGTAACTCATCAGTCTCACTCCCCCCCTCCCCTCCCTCCCCCCCCCCCTCCTCCCTTGCCCACTCCAATCTCTATTTTTTTTTGTTGTTACACCACCACTGCTAACTGACATTTGAACACCACCGGAACCCTTTTTTTTTTCTTTCAAAAGGAGCCAGAATGGTCAGCTCATTGACCGTGGGCCCTCAAGAGAAGAAGAAGAAGAAGTCCCTCAGTTCCAACGGAACAGAACCATCAAAAAGATTATGGTGGTTGCTCTATGAAATCTTCAGTGAAGAAGTTTTAAGACTGTTTATACTGTTATAACACTGTTTATAAAGATGGGACTATCTAAAAAGCTTGACGGCTTGTTTTGTCCCTATCACTGTAGTATCAGTCTATCTAGTATCTACTACTACTAAGAGTAAGACTCATGTAATATCACATAACACACACACATGCAGTGATACACACAAACACACATGTGAAAGCAGACACTGACAATGTGACATAGTGTCATACACACACACACACCCAACACACATGTGTGTAATGTGTATCATTGTATGTAAACATCAACATGGCAGACCAACATGTAGGCCTACACGGCTACAGAAACCCAAACATATGCTACAGCAAAGTCAGAAAGTGTGGAGGCTTGAGCAAGGAAGTGAATCAGAAAATATCACGCAGCTGGAAAATTAGAATCTCAAACGTTTTTAGTGTACTGTGTGACAGTCAAACTTTTTTTTTAAAGTCAACAAGAATAATGAACTCCTGCGACCATTTAGCATTGTGTTCAAACTACTTCAGCAGCAAAGCTTTTTTTGTTAGCACTGTTGTTTGATTGTCGCGAAGCAGACGACACAAGACAAGTCACTTGAGTTGAGATCATATTCAGATTATGATTAGAAACTGGATCAAACTAGCTACATAAAAAGAAAGAGGGGACTTACAGGCTTGTAGACACACGAGTTTGTGTGACCCGCGATTCGGGGCACCCGCAGGATAAGTCATTGCTCACAGGCCTGTGCTAAGCGAAAGCATAAGTTTAGAAAAAGTTAGACTGACTTCGCCAAGTTGGTTTATCTTGACTGACCTGAATGTGTTGGCCTTGAACTCAGCGTAGGAATTTTGTTTTGTTTTAAAAATTCATGAAATAATTATATCGTTACTTTTTTGCAAAGTAACTAAGAGTCAAATAAAACAACATCTGTTAATTTTAAACGCGTTACCAGCGTTATTTCTTAAAAGAAAAAAGCACAACATACGGGAATATATATTTTTAATCCTGCGAATGTGTTTCCGTTTGGACGTAGTGCGACCTAGTATGTCAAAGTGCATGCAGTCAACTAGGACGATCGGACACCGGTTGAGGCTCATCAATCGATATTTCGACTTTTCAGCACCTGTTACAGGTGTGTATTTTGCAAGATTAAAAGGTTTTAGAGGACAGTAAGCTTCTTTTGAACTTTTATTGCATGCAACCAACCATGCAGTTAAAAAGAAGACTGGCAACAGTGGAAAGTATGTGCAGGGTGACTGCGTTGTTTTACTGAAATTGTCCCAAATAATGTAGAACACTAGGAAAGTTGGCAATTGGGTTATACAAATACAATACATTATGTAACTTGCATTAGGACTCAAGAAAGAAAACTGGGTAAAGGCAAAGATGTGCCACCCCCCTGCATTTCTCAGTTAATTCTATTTTTCCGTTTTTGCCTTTCTTACCATACATAAAGCTGTATTTTACTTTTTAGGAACATTTTTAGCTAATAACCTTTTTGGAATACTAACCCTATCCCTAGCCCTAAACCTAACCCTACTCCCCACTATGTACTGCAGTACACCGCGATTTGTCACAGTTGTGGTTCGTTGCGTTTTTCCGTCTTATAGGGTGGGGGGTAGGGTTAGGGTTAGGTTTAGGGTTAGGGATAGGGTTAGTATTCCAAAAAGGTTATTAGCTAAAAATGTTCCTAAAATACAGCTTTATGTATGGTAAGAAAGGCAATAACGGAAAAATACAATTAACCAGGATAGGTAGGGGGGGTGGCACATCTTGACCTTTACCGAAAACTGATCCAGGTTAGCAACAACGACAGTATCCGAAATTATTCTGAGCGTTTTTCACCCAACTTTTGTACTTCATCGGGCATAGGGATAGGGTTAGAACTTAGAATCAGTTTACCTAGGGCTATATTCGTCAGAATCAAAGATTTATAATTAAATTTAATTAAGAACATCAACAGCTGCTCGAAGCGTTACCGTTACCGTTGCCTCAATGTCGTTCATGTTTTTCTGCATGATGATATTCAAGATGAGGACGGACAAGTGCTTTGTAGGCCTGTTCTTTTGTTCTTCTGATTCGTCTTGAGGGTCCTTCTGATGAAGCCAAGGGTGTTGGCTTTGGCCACAATGTTGTTTACGTGGGTGTCTCACTTGCGGTCGTCCTGCAGTGTGACTCCTAGGTACTTAGGGGAGGCCACTCTCTGCATATCTTGGTCGTGGAGGGAGTACTTGGGAGAGGTGGTCCTTCCCTTCCCTTCCTATTTATTACCTCAGCTCCCCCCTGTCCAGGCCTCTCCCTAAAAAAAATAGATCCATCCCCTTCTCTCCCCCCTCCCCACCCTACCAATCTCTCATTCTGGGCAGTAACTATTCTGCACAACTGTTCAAAATTGTTTCAGGGCTCCCAGGGACCCCCATTTGGGAGTCTATGAAGTACTAAAATTCTAAAGGACCCTCTAAAAAAATGTGCAGGGGGTCCCATGGATGCACTAAAAATTTATTTTTAGCATTCGCAATGCCACTGGGACCCTCTATCCTACCTCTAGGACCCTCTATACTGAAAGTGAAGGAGTCCCTGGGACCCCTTGCTTTTGCGAGATGATTGGTAGCCCTGGATCTTCTGATTCGTCTTGATGGACCTTCTGATGAAGCTAAGTAAGGGTGGTTAAGGCTGAGGGTGTTGTTGGCTTTGGCCACAATGTTGTTTATGTGGTGTTTCCCACTTGCCATGGAGGGAGTAGTTGGGGGAAGTGGTCCTTCCCTTCCCTTCTTATTACCTCAGCTGCCCCCCTGTCCAGGCCTCTCCCTCAAAAAATTATACCCATCCACTTCTCCCCCTGTCCCCCCCCCCCCCCCCCCCTACTAATCTCTCATTGCACAGCTGATCATTCTGGGCAGCAACTATTCTGCACAACTGTTTATTTGGAGCACCCCTCACCCCCACCCCTGTTCAAAGTTGTTTGTTTGGTTTGTTCTCAGGAGTACACAACAAGCTATCCAGCATGCAGCAGGCGGCTCATCCAGGACTGAAGGAGCTCAACTCCAACAAGATGTTTGGGGGGCACCAGAAGGTCTTCAGCCACCAGAGGTGATTATGATCTTAGTGAATCAATATTAATTAACCGTGATTAATTGCTATTATAATCAGGGATGTTTGGGGGACACCACAAGGTCTTCAGCCACCAGAGGTGATTATGATCTTAGTGAATCAATATTAATTAACCGTGATTAATTGCTATTATAATCAGGGATCTTTGGGGGACACCACAAGGTCTTCAGCCACCAGAGGTGATTATGATCTTAGTGAATCAATATTAATTAACCGTGATTAATTGCTATTATAATCAGGGATCTTTGGGGGACACCACAAGGTCTTCAGCCACCAGAGGTGATTATGATCTTAGTGAATCAATATTAATTAACCGTGATTAATTGCTATTATAATCAGGGATCAGATTTTGAGCATTCAAACCAAGACTATCATATCAACCAAGACCACCATAATTAATAGTCACAGAATCTCACTACACATCATGAATAAATTACCGTATACATAGATCTCTTTAAAATGGGATTACATAATAGAAGCACTGTATCACAAATATTACAATGATACAAATCATGAATAAATTATACATGTATCTCGTTAAGAAAGCATAGCATAGTTTGCCTAACATCCTTGGGCTGTGCCGTTGAATATTTCATTTGACCAAGTTCTCATATCGGATCTTCATTTTATTTGATCTTCATTAGTACTAATTATATCATTAGTACTAATAGTAGTAAGCATTGACTTTGTGTGTGTTGCAGTTCTGAGCTGAAGTGCACAATGAAGTTCGGCATCTACCTTCCCCCCTCTGCTGAAGCGGGTAAAGTGCCCGTGCTCTACTGGCTCTCAGGTATGCTATTCATTAATTTTGAATGATGCTTTATTTTGCACCCTCTGCACAAGGATAAATCAATGAGAGTGACCAAGTGAGTCGCTAACGGTTGGATTCTAGTCTTTCAGAAGTAACGAAAAAGAGCAGACAGCATGACATTATATTGACAATCAACTCTTTTAACATGCCTTTTGTTATGTACTTTCTCCAAGAGGACAATGACAACAAGCATGGCAAGTTGGAGCAGTGGCATTACAGAGATGGTGCTAGACATTTTCACTTTAGGCCATTTGGCCTAAACAGCCACAAAACCTTAGGCCAATTTCAACAAATTTAGGCCCTCTCACTCGGTCAACATAAACTCTCACTGACAATGAATTTGATTTGGTTTTTTAACTGTCAGATCACTTCATTTTTTTTCTTCTCAGATTCTCTCGGTCATCTGGCTCTGTCCAGATCTGTCAACACTGACAGCCTAGACTTTGCGTTGTTTTGCCCCATCCCAAGCACGAAAGTAGCGACTGCCCGCTTATAAGTTTTGTCTTCTTTTTGGGAGGCATTTCAATCAAAAACCAGTGAAACACTGACGCTAAAGGACGACAAGATCACACAGACTCACACTACGGTGTGGCAAACGTCCGCCATAAGCAGCAAGGGAAGCAACTCTCTCAAGGCAATTGGCCTTGTGCTAGCAAAATCATGACGCGACAAAGTAAGCTTTTTGATCTCGGTCACACGCGGTGCAAGCAAACTTTGTTTCACTTCGTTGTTCATAAAAAAAATGGATACACTTCGTTGTTCATAAAAAAAACGGACATACTCGTGCCGATTTGGTAATCAAACCTTCGGCCCACTGGGCCGACAGGACGGTTGACTTTTAGGACATTTTTTGTAATTTTCGGCAAATCGCCGAAGGCCGAAGGCAAACAACAACCCTGCATTATGTCACAGGTGTTTCATAGCGACATGATGTATCCCCCCACGGGGTGGACTGGTAATTTGGTAGTGTGGTCCGATTTGCGTCTTCCACATTCTTTCAGGCCTAGGAGGGATCCCGGGTCGTTTTTCGTGTCAGGATACATCTAGGTGCACAATGAAATGTCCTATGAACGTGAACGTTGTATCAGTTTATGTTATTGTATGCGTAGGGGATGCTGAGGTCATTGTGTCTTACATCTTGTTCACTTAGAAAACAAAACAACAACAATAAAGCACTCACAGTCACACTCATACTTACAGAGGTAATGCGTTCGCCTTGTGTCAAGTAAACCCGAGTTCGAACCTGGGTACAGGGGATTTTTCCTCTCACTTTGCACTAGGCCTTACGGTCTGAACGTGGAGTCTTTCGGATGAGACGATAAACCGAGGTTCTGTGTGCCCATGCACTCAGCACGCGTTAATCCCAGTGGCAACAAAAAAGTTGTTTTTGGTCAAAATTACCCCCCCCCCCTCCCCCCATTTCCTTCATCATCAGTCACACACACACAAAAAAAAGGTGGCGCACCTCTGGCTGCGACGCGCTCTCCAGGTGGGAGCAACCCGAATTTCACAGAGACGCCTCCATGACTATAAAGTACCTAATACCTAATGTCAGTGAGTTTAATAATGTTGTGTCAGGGCTTCTGAAAACGTACAGATTGTGCGTATTTACGCACTACAGCTCTCAAATCACCCCCTAGAATCTGAAACTGCGTGAGATTTACCCTTTAAAATCTCATTTAGGGGGTGAGATGACGCACTAAAATGATGACGCATGCGTGAACACAACCGTTAAGCAATTAGTAAGTTAAAGACATTTTTTTTTGTTAAAGACATTATGTATTTCAATCGTCTGCTAGGCCTTTCTGCCACAAGCTGTCTAGGCTAGATCTAAAATTCTACTGGATCGCACAGAAACTGAGAAAGCCCAAATCGTTGACAGCTCATTGCGCGTGGGGTGGGGTTGGGGTTTGCAACTGGGGGTGAAAATACCCGTTAAAATTCTAAACAGGGGGTGAGCGTACAGGGACCTCCATTTGGGGGTCTATGAAGTACTAAAATTCTAAAGGAATGTGCAGGGGGTCCCAGGGATGCATTAGAAAAATTCTTACTAGCATTCGCAATGCCACTGGGACCCTCTGTCCCGCCTCTAGGACCCTCTACACTGTAAGTGAAGGAGTCCCTGGGACCCATGGGACCCTCTGTCCCGCCTCTAGGACCCTCTATTCTGTATGTGAAGGAGTCCCCTGGGACCCCTTGTTTTGCGGGATGATTGGGAGCCCTTGAGAGGAGAGGAAAAGATCAGAAGCCCTGTTGTGTGATGCTGTTTCAAAGTTCTCATTCCAGTACACTCATGAAATCCCATGCCCAGATTGATATATATATTTTTTAAATTTTCCTTTCAGGGTTGACGTGCACGGAGCAGAACTTTGTGACGAAGGCGGGCGCTCAGAAATACGCAGCGGAGCACGGGCTGATCATCGTGGCTCCCGACACAAGCCCGCGTAAGTCGGTTAAGTCATCTTCGGGTTTTTTCTTCATCACTTGTGTGGATGAAACCACACATTCGGAATAGCAGGAATCCTGAATTCTAGATATTAGGTACTTTATACAAGTTTATACTTATAGTTACAGACTAACAGAGGCATCTCTGTGAAATTCGGGTTGCTCCCATCTGGAGAGCGCATCGCAGCTAGAGGCGCGCCACCCTTTTTTTTTGCTTGCAATTTGTTTGTGTAATTGATAAGAAAGGAAAGGTGGGACCCCGGGGGGGGGGGGGGGGGGGGGGGGGGGGGTAAATTTTGACCAAATGACAACTTTTTCGTTGCCACTCATGACTGGGTTTAACGTGTGCTAAGTGCATGGGTACACGGGACCTCGGTTTATCGTCTTATCCGAAAGACTCCACGTTCAGACCGTAAGGCCTAGTGCAGAGTGAGAAGAAAAATACCCTGTACCCAGGTTCGAACTCAGGTTTACTTGACACGAAGCGAACACCGCTACCACTATAAGTTGTTATAAAAATGTATGCATGTTTGACTCAGTATTTTTTTTTTTTTTCCTGTTGGAGTAGGTACTCCTATTTTGTGAAAAAGACACTTATTTTGGATTTCGAATACACAAAGCCCGATTTCAGGATGAACAGGTCTGGCTGATGATTATATCGTGGTGCGTGCAGGGGGTTGTGGGATTGAAGGGGAAGACGACAGCTACGATTTCAGGGTGAACAGGTCTGGCTGATGATTATTTCGTGGTGCATGCAGGGGGTTGTGGGATTGAAGGGGAAGACGACAGCTACGATTTCAGGGTGAACAGGTCTGGCTGATGATTATATCATGGTGCTTGCAGGGGGTTGTGGGATTGAAGGGGAAGACGGCAGCTACGATTTCAGGATGAACAGGTCTGGCTGATGATTATATCGTGGTGCGTGCAGGGGGTTGTGGGATTGAAGGGGAAGACGACAGCTACGATTTCAGGGTGAACAGGTCTGGCTGATGATTATATCGTGGTGCGTGCAGGGGGTTGTGGGATTGAAGGGGAAGACGACAGCTACGATTTCAGGATGAACAGGTCTGGCTGATGATTATAATTTATATCGTGGTGCGTGCAGGGGGTTGTGGGATTGAAGGGGAAGACGACAGCTACGATTTCAGGATGAACAGGTCTGGCTGATGATTATAATTTATATCGTGGTGCGTGCAGGGGGTTGTGGGATTGAAGGGGAAGACGACAGCTACGATTTCAGGATGAACAGGTCTGGCTGATGATTATATCGTGGTGCGTGCAGGGGGTTGTGGGATTGAAGGGGAAGACGACAGCTACGATTTCAGGATGAACAGGTCTGGCTGATGATTATAATTTATATCGTGGTGCGTGCAGGGGGTTGTGGGATTGAAGGGGAAGACGACAGCTACGATTTCAGGATGAACAGGTCTGGCTGATGATTATAATTTATATCGTGGTGCGTGCAGGGGGTTGTGGGATTGAAGGGGAAGACGACAGCTACGATTTCAGGATGAACAGGTCTGGCTGATGATTATATCGTGGTGCGTGCAGGGGGTTGTGGGATTGAAGGGGAAGACGACAGCTACGATTTCAGGATGAACAGGTCTGGCTGATGATTATAATTTATATCGTGGTGCGTGCAGGGGGTTGTGGGATTGAAGGGGAAGACGACAGCTACGATTTCAGGATGAACAGGTCTGGCTGATGATTATAATTTATATCGTGGTGCGTGCAGGGGGTTGTGGGATTGAAGGGGAAGACGACAGCTACGATTTCAGGATGAACAGGTCTGGCTGATGATTATATCGTGGTGCGTGCAGGGGGTTGTGGGATTGAAGGGGAAGACGGCAGCTACGATTTCAGGATGAACAGGTCTGGCTGATGATTATATCGTGGTGCATGCAGGGGGTTGTGGGATTGAAGGGGAAGACGACAGCTACGATTTCAGGATGAACAGGTCTGGCTGATGATTATATCGTGGTGCGTGCAGGGGGTTGTGGGATTGAAGGGGAAGACGACAGCTACGATTTCAGGATGAACAGGTCTGGCTGATGATTATAATTTATATCGTGGTGCGTGCAGGGGGTTGTGGGATTGAAGGGGAAGACGACAGCTACGATTTCAGGATGAACAGGTCTGGCTGATGATTATAATTTATATCGTGGTGCGTGCAGGGGGTTGTGGGATTGAAGGGGAAGACGACAGCTACGATTTCAGGATGAACAGGTCTGGCTGATGATTATATCGTGGTGCGTGCAGGGGGTTGTGGGATTGAAGGGGAAGACGGCAGCTACGATTTCAGGATGAACAGGTCTGGCTGATGATTATATCGTGGTGCATGCAGGGGGTTGTGGGATTGAAGGGGAAGACGACAGCTACGATTTCAGGATGAACAGGTCTGGCTGATGATTATATCGTGGTGCGTGCAGGGGGTTGTGGGATTGAAGGGGAAGACGACAGCTACGATTTCAGGATGAACAGGTCTGGCTGATGATTATAATTTATATCGTGGTGCGTGCAGGGGGTTGTGGGATTGAAGGGGAAGACGACAGCTACGATTTCAGGATGAACAGGTCTGGCTGATGATTATAATTTATATCGTGGTGCGTGCAGGGGGTTGTGGGATTGAAGGGGAAGACGACAGCTACGATTTCAGGATGAACAGGTCTGGCTGATGATTATATCGTGGTGCGTGCAGGGGGTTGTGGGATTGAAGGGGAAGACGGCAGCTACGATTTCAGGATGAACAGGTCTGGCTGATGATTATATCGTGGTGCATGCAGGGGGTTGTGGGATTGAAGGGGAAGACGACAGCTACGATTTCAGGATGAACAGGTCTGGCTGATGATTATATCGTGGTGCGTGCAGGGGGTTGTGGGATTGAAGGGGAAGACGACAGCTACGATTTCAGGATGAACAGGTCTGGCTGATGATTATAATTTATATCGTGGTGCGTGCAGGGGGTTGTGGGATTGAAGGGGAAGACGACAGCTACGATTTCAGGATGAACAGGTCTGGCTGATGATTATAATTTATATCGTGGTGCGTGCAGGGGGTTGTGGGATTGAAGGGGAAGACGACAGCTACGATTTCAGGATGAACAGGTCTGGCTGATGATTATATCGTGGTGCGTGCAGGGGGTTGTGGGATTGAAGGGGAAGACGACAGCTACGATTTCAGGATGAACAGGTCTGGCTGATGATTATATCGTGGTGCTTGCAGGGGGTTGTGGGATTGAAGGGGAAGACGACAGCTACGATTTCAGGATGAACAGGTCTGGCTGATGATTATATCGTGGTGCTTGCAGGGGGTTGTGGGATTGAAGGGGAAGACGACAGCTACGATTTCGGCTCGGGGGCCGGTTTTTACGTGGATGCCACGCAGGAGAAGTGGAAGAACAACTACCGCATGTATTCCTACATCACCAAGGAGGTGTGTGAGTGTGTGTGTGTGTGAGAGAGAGAGAGGGGGGGGGGGGGTGGGGGGGGGAAGGGGGGGGGGGGGGGAGAGGAGACTTTTGTATGAAAGACGTGCAAAACAGAAGGCCAGGCAGATTGCAATTGATACTTTTCATGTTTTAAACAAACACTATGAGTATGATCTTTTACCATCAGGATGCCGCTACAGAACTTTTAAACTGAAATCCAGGGCCCAGAAATCTTCTATCTCTTCCTCTATCCATTTCTTAAACCCATCATGAATCTTTTAAAATTGTTGTCTCTTACTGATCGCCAGCATGTGTGTTTAAGTAAAGTGTGAGTGTATGGGAGGGGAGGGGAGGGGGTGAAATAGAGTGTACCCTGAATGGTGTGCAATTCTTTTCTGACTCAGTGACTGTGATTTTGGTCTTTGTTCAATTAGATATCATACATTTTGTTGCATTTTAGATTGTACTTGTTTGTTAAAAAAATATATATATTTCTATGTGTTTTTATTAACCTTGTGAATATTTTGATGCATGTGTGCTCTATATCTTTAATCTTCTTTGCGATGTTATAACCATTCAATGTATTTTATTGTATGTTTAATGTCAATGTCTATGTTATAACCTGGACGCAATTTCTCTTTTTAGAGATAATAAAGATGATTTGATTCATTGATTGATTGACTGTGTGAGTGAAAGTTAGGCATCAGAATTGTCAGAGGATTTGCAAATTTCAGAGGATTAAACATTTCTAGCAGAGGATTTGATTGTGGTGGCAGAGGTTTTTCCACTTTACCACTGTCAGATAACTTTTAAAAGTAATTTGGCAAATGTTAAGATCAGCTCCCTCCGCTGTTCCATGGTGAAGTTGGCCAATCAGCTTAAATAACGGAAAAGGTAAATCGGAGGCAGCTGATTGGGTCCTAACACTAAGCCTTCACCCTGGAACAGCAGAGGGAGCTGATCTTAACATTAGCCAGTAATTTCTTGATGAATGATGCCTTTCTGGTCTTGTCTGGAACTGATTGGCTCACTCGTGTCAACGACACGAAAGTGAATCTATGTTTTCATGCTTCTTCGGTTTTCCGGGTGTCTGTGTGTCTGTCTGTGGTAACTTTAACGTCGGCTTTTTCTCGGTATCTAAAAGGCGTTCATCGGTCAAACTTTGCACACATATAGATGTCTATGCAAGCTTTCAAGCAATATAATGATGTGGATAATTAAATACATTAAAACAACACTGTAAACAGATAACAAACAGATAACATTTTAGGTTAGTGGGCTAGAGAGTATTCAACAGGCAACATGAGTTAAGAGAGTCGTCCGACGGGGCTCTGCCCCTGTACCCTGCCGGGGCCATGGCTCCCAAGACCCGTGCCTTTCAGGGTTTTTGTTTGTGGCTCAAGCCACAAACCTATAACTCACTTTGTCTCTGTCGGTCGGTCCAAAATTGTCGCACTTCAAATCGAGGCTACACTTCTGGCCGCTCTTTAAAATGATGTATTTTAAAAGCGTACAAAATAATAAACATATGTAATACAGACACTACAACAGACACGACGAGTATGCGGTGCTTCTTTTGATGAGTATAAGTAGGATACATAGTTTTAAATGTTTTCCAAAAGATATAAAAAGTTACGAAATGGTGCAGAGATAACATTCTGGTTTACAGATTAAAATTATTGAAAAGCCAGGGGAGGTAACTCATGATTGGAGTGGTAAAAATAGACCGCGTGCCACAAACTATTGCGATTTCGCGCTTGTTTTCATTTGAGGGAGTTGCACCCATGTCTATGTACTACAGTGGAACCTCCCTTATAAGACCTCCCATTATAAGACTCCCTCCCACATAAGACCTACTTCTCTGAGACATTGCCCTTCTTTGTAAGTATATAAAATTACCTCCCTTATAAGACCCCTCCCTTATAAGACCTCATTTTTTATGGTTTTTGAAAGGTCTTGTAAGGGAGGTTCCACTGTGGTACTTTCAAAAGTGTTTGGCACAAGGTGCTGCTGTTCCTATTAAATTGTTGATCCAGTTTAAATGGAAAATTTCCCTCTCTCTGCAGCTGCCAACTCTGATCAACGCCAACTTTCCCGCTATGCCGGAGAGACAGTCCATCTTTGGACACAGGTCTGTTCCTGTAGAGAAAGAGAGAGGGAGGGGGAGACAGACAGGATGAAAGATTGAAAGATGGAGCGGGAGAAAAAAGAAAGACAGAGTGGGAGACAAGTGGGAGTTTTGTGTGTGTGTGTGTGTGTGTGAGAGAGAGGGAGAGAGGGGGGGGGGGGGGGGGGGGGGGGACAGACAGGATGAAAGATTGAAAGATGGAGCGGGGGAGAAAAAAAGAAAGACAGAGTGGGAGACAAGTGGGAGTTTTGTGTGTGTGTGTGTGTGTGAGTGAGTGTGTGTGTGAGTTTGAGTGCATGTGTGTGTGAGAAAGGACAGTGTGTGTGTGTGTGTGTGTGAAAGAGAGAGAGGGGGAAGGACAGACAGATAGAAAGAGGGAGCGGGAGAAGAAAGAAAGAAAGAGTGAGAGACAAGTGTGAGTTTTGTACGTGCGTGTGCGGGTGTCACTGTGTGAGTGTGAGAAAGAAGGCCAGTGTCTGTGTGTGTGAGAAAGAGAAAGGGGGGGGGGGGAGACAGACAGAAAGAAAGAGAGAGAGACAAGTGTGAGTTTTGTGTGTGTGTGCGCATGAGTGAGTGTGATGCATGCATCTTCTCAAATTCTCATAATCCGACGACGCCAGCTCCAGGCAATTAAAGAATCCTGAACTACAGGGCATCCTGAAAGCAGGAGAATCCATGTAAAAGGCACCAAATCAGAGCCTGTTATCCGAAGACACTATTTTCTTAATTTTGGGAGGTAAGGATAGGGCCTAATGTTTATACATGTTACAGAGGAATTCCCAATATTGCAGATACTTTTTTTTTTTTGTTCTTTACCTAGCTAAATTTAAGGGTATTGTTTGGTTGAGAAATGGCTGGCGGCAAAAAAGGGTTAAATTATGATAAATGCTTGAATAAAGACGAATAATGACTGTGCATTGGCAGAGTTGCATCTAGGGCGCGGGATTCACGCAATATTTTTGAAAATCCCGCAAATGTGAAAAAGCCATGCAGCACGGCGCGCGCAAAAAAATTGCTATGCTCGCCTTTCAAAAATGCGATATGCGCGATTGTTTTTTCCGCCAAGAAAGTCATCCCGAGCAGGGCCTCAACTTTTCCCAACAGCGCAAATAAAAAGCAATTTCATTGGTCAGTACTGTCAATTGTAAACGTGATTGGCCAATGAATGCGCGTTTAACTTTGTGGGCTTCCGGTCGCAACATTCAACCGCCAAGTAAAATGGCGACCAAACGCAAGAGTGCGACGCTGTTGGATTTTTCTTTTTCTTAAAACACGTACTTCCACTCCCACTTCGACAGCCAAAACCTGTGCTACAGACAAAGAAAGTCCTGAAGAAAGTCCAGCACTAGCAGCTTCGTGTCCAGCATAAACTAGTGAAGCGGTGAATGTGATTGATGCCGAAACTGGTGCCCATGGTGCAAGTGGTGGTGATACTGACAGTGACAAAGAACTTTTACCGGACACAGAAGGTGAGGCCGCTAGGCCTACTGCCAAAAGCGAGAAAACGAAAAAACCCCCCCCCCCCCCCCCCCCCCCCACTTTCTGTATCAGAATCCCCCCTTTTTTCCAAGGTGAGGGGGGGGCTGCCCCCACTTATTTGAAATCCTAGATGTAACTCTGCATTGGTGTGGGTTTTTTTTTCACAGCATGGGAGGTCACGGCGCGTTGATCTGCGCCCTGAAGAACCCCGGCATGTACCGGTCGGTGAGCGCCTTCGCCCCCATCTGCCACCCCACTCAGTGCCCCTGGGGCAAGAAGGCCTTCACCGGTTACCTGGGCAACGACCCCACCGCCTGGCAGGCCTACGACGCCGTC
>CM065708.1:34557108-34584608 GCA_017654935.2 Phymorhynchus buccinoides
TTCATTTCTCTGTTTACATAATACGTTAACAGCTAATGGAACATAAATTTGGCAATGTAAATTGATGGGGAAAATCGAAAAAGGAGTTCGATTTTATTTTGACTAGGCCTAGGGGTTGTTATGGTTTGGGACACCGCTTCCTGTCATTCATGAGATGCTCGCGAGCTTGGCGCCAAATTCTGCGTTGTTCAAAACAGCTAGGTTTGTGCGGATTGTTGCTGTGAAAAAAATGTCGAACGCAATCCATCGCGGAGCGTTCATCGTGCTTGAGGGCTGTGACAAGAGCGGGAAGTCAACTCAGTGCAGTTTGCTGGTGGATCGTCTGAACAAGAATGGCGTGCCAGCTCAACTGATGAAGTTTCCAGGTAAGGACACAAGTTGTGCAATGACCATGCCGCCATGGCTTGGGGAAACTAATTTGTTTTAATTTTTACTAACCGTGTTGTTCTGAATCTGAATTTGGCTACGCTGCTCTGTCCCACTTGACACTTATACAGCGCTGTGCGTTGCGACAGTAAAGAAAATAACAAACAAACTAAAAAATCATCACAAAAACAAAGATACTAAAAATAATTCTCCGCCGGAGTGTTGCGCCTACGATACGAAAACTGGCGAAAACAGAAGCGAAAGTGCATTTGATTTTTGATCGTAAACAAGAACAAAACATGTTTAAATTTGTCTAAACCCTACCAAATTTTGCATCATATCATATAGCATCAATCAATAATTTGTGGAAAGTGAAACATTTAAAAAAAAAATTGTGCCAAATGGTTGCTTGTGATGTGTAGTTGTGGATACAAGTTTAATTTTGATTTTAGTCATTCTTGCATTTTTTATGACCTTTTGAAAAAAATCAATAAGGACGTTCTTTTACTGTATTTTCAAAAAACACGTCAACCCGCGGGCAGACAACAACAAATGCAAAATGATCCATGCAAATTTGGAGCAATGTGTGACTTAACCTATTCTTTGAACTAATTAACTTTTTATTTCAATCAGCTATGTTACTTAAAAAATAAAACAAATTTACTTCAAAATGTTCATTAAAATACTGTCAAGGGAGATAATAAGGGGAAAAAACATTTGTCTTCACCACTTGAAGACTGCCTTTTGAGAGTTATTAGTTAATAAATAGCCTTTCCAACTGCATAGATCTATTTATCCTGTACACACATACAGTGATACACACACACACAGTGACATACACACACACACACACACACACAAAAATAAAAAGCCATTGACATTGCAAGCAAACAAACAAACAAAAAGCCCACTTGAACAACATAATAAGTAGATGTGTGTTTCACGAACATCTCTTAAAGTTAAACTCTTTACTTGTGTATCCCTAAACTCAAAACTGTACAGGGCCTCATAAAATCAAAAACAACATAGAGCAGGACTGTGGGACAGGCCCAGGGCCACTCCCGCCAGTTATGTTAATATTTTGCGCCATGATTCCCTTGATGATTTGACCAGTATAGCGCAATAAAAACGTTCAAGAGCCATGAACAATGTTTTGTAAATGGTACAGAGTCAATATAAATCTAAAGAAAACTAATACAAATCGATAAAAACCTGTCTGGCTCATGATTTTGTCCAGAAGTTTCAGTAAACACGTTTACCGGAAGTGCGCGAAAGACGTCTTTTAAGCGCAAAATTATGGGGTCAGATAGGTCAATTTGTTTTGTCTATTTACCAAAATGAACAATTTTCTACATGACCTGCTCAATTTGTTTGAATGTTTTAAGGTTAAAATCATTAAATTCAACCTAAACTATACTAAAAACAGTATCTTGACTGGGAGACTTATTCATAAATTAGAAAAAAACAAAACTGACGAACTAAACATTCAAGACAAAATGGCACCTGCATCAGGCCTCACTAATTTTAGGAATCTCCGACAATTTGATGTGTCCTCGATCTTCATTGGTCACTTTTTTACCACCCGGGTCGTCAGTAAGCTCTCAATGTTAGCAGGAAAATGATAGGTGGAGCGCCCAATTTCTCTGACGAAACTAAGGATAACTCTTTTCTATTCCAAGGGACATAACTCTTGTGGTTGGTCCACGCTACAACAGATTATCGTTCTTGACGCATTAATTTTTTATATGAATATAGCCCCAGGGTTGTTTGCCTTCGGCGATCCGTCCTGTAGTGTTGGCCCAGTGGGCCGTTTGACTACCAGTACCAAATCGGCACGAGTATGTACGTGTTTTTTTTTATGAACAACGAAGTGTATCCAGTTTTTTTTTAATGAACAACGAAGTGAAACAAAGTTTGCTTGCACCGCGTGTGACCGAGATCAAAAAGCTAACTTTGTCGCGTCATGATTTTGCTAGCACAAGCAAGGCCAATTGCCTCGTGAGAGTTACTTCCCTTGCTGCTTAATGGCGGACGTTTGCCACACCGTAGTGTGAGTCTGTGTGATCTTGTCGTCCTTTAGCGTCAGTGTTTCACATTGATGCAGCAAGGGCTTTTCGTGCTTGGGATGGGGCAAAAAAACGCAAAGTCTAGGCTGTCAGTGTTGACAGATCTGGACAGAGCCAGATGACCGAGAGAATCTGAGAAAAAAAAATGAAGTGATCTGACAGTTAAAAAAACAAATCAAATTCATTGTCAATGAGTGTTTATGTTGACCGAGTGAGAGGGCCTAAAAATAGTAAAATTGTTGAAATTGGCCTAAGGTTTTGTGGCTGTTTAGGCCAAATGGCCTAAAGTGAAAATTTCTAGCACCATCTCTGAGCCCTAACTCTTATGAGGGTGATAGAACCCGTGGCCATAATTTTAAACTATACAAAAAAGATACTAACACCAGACATTATTTAAAGTAGTGGTTAATCACTAAATGAAGGGCAAGACAAGAGCTGTGCCGGTCGGGGCTTGCTCTCGGGGACCGCTACGGTAGCCGGATTGGTCTTGCCTGGATACTGCTAAAAAGGTCTATGGTCCATAAACACACACACACACACACACACACACAGAAAATTAGACCATTTGTAATCAAGTGGGTGTAAGCGTTTTTCACTGTGTGCGCATGTGTGTCACTGTGTGTGTCTGTGCGCACGTGTGCCACTCTGTGTGTGTCACTGTGCGCATGTGTCACTGTATGCGCATGTGTGTGTCTGTGCGGGAGTGTGCGCACGTGTGTTACTGTGTGTGTGTGTCTGTATGCGCATGTGTGTCACTGTGTGTGTCTGCGTACGTGTGTCTTTGTGTGTGTGTGTGTGTCTATACGC
Organism: Phymorhynchus buccinoides; assembly: GCA_017654935.2. Classification (NCBI taxonomy): domain Eukaryota; kingdom Metazoa; phylum Mollusca; class Gastropoda; order Neogastropoda; family Raphitomidae; genus Phymorhynchus; species Phymorhynchus buccinoides. The sequence goes on from CM065708.1 coordinate 34,560,348, forward strand.
ATGTGTGTCTGTCTGTGTCAGTGTGTGTCTGTGTGCACATGTGTCACTCTGTCAGGTGAAGTCAAGTCAAAATTATCTTTTATTGACGATAAAGGAGTAACTCAGTACACACACAAGCTTTTTTTCATCCTGTGTGTGCGCGCACGTGTGTCACTCTGTGTCAACTGTCATGTGTGTGTGGTTTATTGTTCAAATTGTTCAGATCGAACGACGTCGATCGGCGTGATGATCAACAACTACCTGCAGCAGTCGTGCCAGGTGGAGGACCACGCCATCCACCTGCTGTTTGCTGCCAACCGATGGGAGGCCATGTGAGTCAGTCAATCAGTCAGTCAATCAATCAATCAATCAAAAATGTATTGTCTTTCCACGCCATCCACCTGCTGTTTGCTGCCAACCGATGGGAAGCCATGTGAGTCAGTCAATCAATCAGTCAATCAATCAATCAGAAATTGTATTGTCTTTCCACGCCATCCATGGGAAGCTGTTTGCCGCCAACCGATGGGAATCCATCTGCCATGTGAGTCGAGTCTGTTTCCCTTTTAAAAGGATAAAATGTGAGTGTCCCAGGGACCCCCTGTGCAAAATGTTAAGGGTCCTTTTCAAATTGTTATGGGTCCCCTGTCAACCTTTATTTTTTAATATTTTTAATTTTTTGCTGTCCCATCTTCTGGGCCGTACAGTGGCGTTGCTCCCACGCCGCTCATTCCGAGTCCCAATTCGCAGCCACACCCCGGCTTGTTCAGGTCGCAGAATCCGAGACCAGCAGTCCAAGAGGAGCGAATCTATGTTAGGCCATCAGGAGGCAACCAACCGAGGAGACACTGCACTGCTGCTGAGTCACTTCGGTGGAGTTCAGTAGAGCCTGTTCAGGACACCACAGGTTACTAAGCCCCCTACTGACGACACTATTCTCTTAGTCGCAGAGCCAGTGTGAGTAAGGGAAGCAAAAAATTGCATCAAAGAACAACATGATAAATCTAAGCTAAAAACAATGAAAACAAGACAAGCAACAAAAACATGCATTTTTATTCACTAACCAGTCATTTTCAAAGACAGAAGTCTGGCAATTGTGCAACAACGCGCTCATTTCGCGCCAAACGCTTCATTTACGTCACAGTTAATTGACTGGAATCTGGATATCCAGTGGCCAAGCACCATGAAAGGAAGCAAAGGCTGGAAGGGGGTGGGGAGATGGGGTGGGGGGTGGAATCAGACAATGCGCTTACAGTGATTTTCCCGGCCTACAGCAGTACTGGACGAAATCTGGATAACTAATGAAAGAGAAAGGATGGGATACTTAGGCCTACCTCACAAAGCAGTGGCACTTTTCTATAGTCTGTTCCAATGTTTGGTGTAGCAGAACCACTATACGTGTAGGGACCATAGGACTTCTAAAGTCTGATTCACCATCTAGACTCAGATGCGATTTTGAGCGGACGTCATTTTGCGTACGGGTTACGCGTAAACGCCGTAAAAATGCGTCAGCGATTTTTAAAACGCGTCAAATACGCAAGAAACATGCGTTAGCGCGACCCCTGTAGTAGTGCTTCAGAATCAGGGAAGCACAAAACAAAATGTGCTTTAGTTTATGGGAAGCCATGTGACTCGTGAGTGAACTACAGTGGATTCCTGCTAACTCAGAAATGGATAACTCAGTCAAAAACTCAATACTGTTCTGGTCCCAGTTTAACAATCTTTATAAAATTGCTAAAAGGTCTTTTAACTCAATATATTTTTGATCTCAAAATAATATTTCAGTCCCTGCAATTTTGACTTTTATTTTTAAGAGCGATTTTCACATTTTATCGGGCAGTACCTGGCATAAGAGAAGGTAGTCTACAGACAAAAGAAGCCTTAACGTTCAGCTTCTTTCCATCTACGTACAAATTATCTTCTCTTGAGGGAAGAAATGGTCTATGGGATTTCGCCAAGTATTGCATAAATTATACATTTTTGAAACGCTGAACAAATTTGCATAACTTGTGGGGAGTTTGTCTTTAACCATTAACGAAATGTCACTTTGTGAGTTAAATTGCTTTCTTACCCCCCCCCCCCCCCCCCCCACTCCGTCACTCTCCCCACTGGCACTGCTGTTTTCTAATTCTTTTTTTATCGCTTAATATACTCAAAATTTGAATTAGTACAGAGCTTGGAGTAAGAGGTATGTGCTATATTATATGTGTTTAATTGTGTCTCGGCTTTTCAGTAATCATTATTCATGGATGCTTAATCGGACATGTTTTTCAAAATTTGAACAAAAAAAATTTGATAAAGTTCGTTTCGTTTCCGTTCCAAGCAACGCTTTCAGATGAGTGCAAGTAGTAATGTAAGAAACAAAACTTAACTCAGATAAAAAAGAGACAATAAAGCTTTATGCACTCGAGCATAAAAAAGGAAGCTTACTTGAAACATAGCTTGAAAATTTACTGTTTTTCTGGACATTTTTGTTCTGTAAATTGTAATGTTTTGTGTATATATATGCTTTAACAAAAAACCACAAATCTGCCATTCATTCAAGGGGGAAAATTGTTGAATTCTCACTTTACAAGCCTGGAATAAGCTTCAAATTGAGTATGATTTTGCTTCTTTTTTTCAAACTTCAACTCAAGGGGGCATTGCCCCCCTGACTCCCCCAACAGGGGCTCTGCCCCTATGCCCCGCCAGGGGCCTTGGCGGTCCCTGGACCCCTGCCTTGCCTGTTTTTAGATTTTCTCCAGTTGCATCCATGATTATATAATGCAATGCATGTATCTGAGGATGGACCTGTTTTATGTGTTTTAAACAATGGATTTTTTTTGTCCAGGCCCAAGATGACGGAACTGCTGGAATCTGGGGTCACTCTGGTTGTTGACCGCTATTCTTTCTCTGGAGTGGCCTTCTCCTCCGCTAAGCCGGTGAGTTTCCTTTGGACATTATTCATTAACCCTTTACCGCCAATGTCGCATTTATGCACCGCAATGGTATGTTTGGGAGGTTAAGGATAGGCTTAACCCTTTACAATGTCGCATTTATGCACCACAAGGGTAATTTTGGGAGGTTAAGGATAGGCTTAACCCTTTACCCGCCAATGTCGCATTTATGCACAATGTAATTTTGGGAGGTTAAGGATAGGCTTAACCCTTTACCCGCCAAGGTCGCATTTATGCAAGGGTAATTTTGGGAGGTTATGGATAGGCTTAACCCTTTACCCGCCAATGTTGCAATTATGCACCACAAGGGTAATTTTGGGAGGTTAAGGATAGGCTTAACCCTTTCACCGCCAATGTCGCATTTTTGCATCACAATGATTTAACACCCGTGTCATTAAAACTCTTCAAATCAAGGTCTGTTATTCAATTATATTGTGTTCCTAAATTTGGGCAGTAAGGATTGACCCTATTCTAAATGTGTCACAGAGAAATCCCACAATATTGCAGACAAAATCTTGTCTGTAGCCAAGTAAGTTTAATGGACATTTTTGGCTCAAAGATGGCTGGCGGTGAAACGGTTAATGTTAATAATATACACGTCACAGAACAGAATTCCCAATATTGCAGATTTTTTTTTTTTTCTACCCACTTAAGGTTAATGGTGTGTTTTTTTGCTGAAAAATGGCTGGCGGCGAAAGGGTTAACCCCTTCACTGCCAGAGAAAGATTACGACTTCATCTCTCTTTTTATTATATTATGTAATAATTTTTTTGGAGTACTGACCAAACAAGGGCATAGCTCTCGCCAATAACCCTATTTGAGGCCACTTAATGGCTGCCTTTTGCAAGAGTGAATGCCCTTTTTGGATACTGATCAACAAGGGCTTAACTCTTGCCGTCAAGGGCGTTAATAACCACCCTACTTGCAGTGGCAAAGAGAAGAATGGTATTTGTTATTGACAGCTAGCGACTGGAAGAATCTTACTACCAGCGGCAAAGCAAAGATGTCTAGGCGGAGCTCGAGAATGAAGGTCATTGGTCAAAGGTCAAGGTCGCTGGAGCAGAAAATGCGTGGCTGGTGATACAGCATCTTTAAGTTTAACCCCTTGACTGCCACCAACGTATCACGTACTGACCTGATGACATCACTGATGACGTCATCAGATGAAGAGGAATAACCTTGATATGCTGGCTTTTGCTCTAACACAGTCAAGAGAGTTATATCCCCAGACCATTTTGCCAGATTGGCTCTATCAGTTGTCTTTTTCATGGCATGATTTGCCCAATAATTTTTTCTTTAATTTTCTCTGGCCATCAAGGGGTTAAGTGGCATCGACACAATTTAATTTTTTAGCCTTTTAACAGGACCTGAGCATGGAGTGGTGCCGTCAGCCGGGGAGGGGCCTGTTAAGTGTGATGAAGTGTGTTACTTATCAATCATCATCATTTCTCTCTTTCTGTGTCTCTCTCCCTCTCTCTCTCTCAGGACCTGAGCATAGAGTGGTGCCGTCAGCCAGAGAGGGGCCTGTTAAGTGTTATGAAGTGTGTTACTTATCAATCATCATCATTTCTCTCTCTCTTCTGTGTCTTTCTCCCTCTCTCTCTCTCAGGACCTGAGCATGGAGTGGTGCCGTCAGCCAGAGAGGGGCCTGTTAAGTGTGATGAAGTGTGTTACTTATCAATCATCATCATTTCTCTCTTTCTGTGTCTCTCTCCCTCTCTCTCTCTCAGGACCTGAGCATGGAGTGGTGCTGCCAGCCGGAGAGGGGCCTGTTGCAGCCGGACGATGTGCTGTACCTGCACCTCAGCCCCCAGGCTGCAGCACAGCGGGGAGACTTCGGCACGGAGCGCTATGAGAAATGCGACTTCCAGGCCACCGTGGCCAAAAGGTTCGAAGAACTGAAGGACCACATTTGGACTGTGAGTGAGACTTTGTTTGCACTGGCAGGGTTCACAGCAGTTGGGAAAGTTTGTTTGGGGAAAATAGACTTCATTTTCAAGGCCCATGAAAGTTTGTGAAAAATGAAAAACCAAGAGTCTTTGAAAGTTTGTGAATTTTGAGCTACTGTCAAATCTTCATCAATCTGCCCCCCAAATCGCCCAGGACCATAATTTTGAATCATCGTGCCAAGAAAAAATTTATAGTTATGAAATAAAATGAATATTTTTTATGCATACGATCGGTGCGACTTACATTCGATTTTTTACCGGAATTGACGCGAGTTGCTTCCCTTTAAAGACATCCGATCTTTACGCGTTAAAGCACACAAATGCCGGGCAAATGTGTCTTCAGTGAGCTTTGGCTCGAAAATTCTGCATATAAAGTATGGCTGCGAAATGATGCAACCAACAAGCGCTCAGCATATTGTGCCGCTTTCCGAAAAACCTTCGATTTGGGAAAACCCTAAAGTTGGGCTTTGAAAGTTTGGGAAAATTAGGATGCTGTTTGGCTATGAACCCTGACTGGTCTGTGTGTGAAACAGAGCTGTTTTTCATTACGATTTGTCCATAAGGGAGAAAGGTGGCAGAGTGGTTAAGACGTTCGCCTGCCAAATATAATGCGTGACTGCAGCGTGAGGTTCGAATCCCGGCCTCCTCGCCCTTTCTTTCTAGTTTGACAAAGAAAATCGAACTGAACGTCGAGTCCTTCGGGTGGGTGACTTAAAGCTAGTCTGACCCGTGCGCTTTACGCACGTACAAATCCCACGGCAGTTGAAAGTCGGTAAGAGCAGGGAGAAATCCTGCTGCCTGGTATGGCCAAATTGATAGCTAGGTTTTCCGGGGGGGAGAGCAGCCCGAATTTCACAGAGATAAGTCTCTATGACTAGAATATAGCAAATACTAAATAATTATTACGTTTTGAGACCTATTACGGTCAGCAACAAAAAATTGCTCACCTTCCAAACTTCACACTCAACCATGTAAACGTCAAAAGCGTGTTGTCAGTTTGTCTGCCTCTGTTGTTCTCTCTCTCAAAAAGGGGTAAAGAGGAAAAATTAGAGAGAAAAAGTGGCCAATAAAGCGAAATTGAAGATTTCAGCTTTGGCCGTAAAAACGAACAAAATAACACATGCTTAAGAAGAAAAAATTCCGTTCCAGAGGAAATTGGCTGATTAACCCTTTCACCGCCGATGTCACATTTTAGCACCACACTGATTTAACACTCGTGCTACTAAAAGGCATACAAGTTGGATCAATTATCCAATATCCTTATGTTGTTAGCTTTGGGAGATAAAGAAATGATTTGTTTGATGCATGTCATTGCATGGGGGATTCACACAGTACAGACAAACCTCTATTTTAAGACTTCCAAAATGTCCGGAAAAATCGGTCGTAAATTGGAGGGGTCGTATGACGGAGGTTTTCACTGGCAGCCGTAGAAAGAAAAAGTTCAGCACAGTTCATACTCTCTTCTTCATGCACACATACAATGACATATTAAAACTGGATTTGGGTCTTTCCAACTCCATAGGATTGTGCAATCGATGTATTACAGTTTCACTTCGCCGACTTCTGTTAATCACCTCCACTCTCATCCAAAGTCAGTGGTTTTCGTGCTTTTCTTACGCTTTCCGCCATCTTTTCTACAACAAGGGAAGCGACTCCGCTTTCAGGCCCTTGACCGTGGTAGTTTCCCTTTGCTCGAAGTCTATGCAGACGACAACAACGGTCGTAAAAACCAACAAAATGGCGGTCGTAAGTCGCGTTTTAGAGGAAGTCGTTTAAGAGAGGTCGTTTACATAGTAAAATGCATCCGTGCCAAACAAATCCGGTCTCAAATGAGAGGTGGTCGCTTAACAGAGGGTCGTAAAATAGGGGTTTGTCTGTACTGCAGATGCCAACTTTTCGTTACCTAGGTAAGTGTGACATAATGTTGGCTGAAAAATGGCTGGCGGTGAAAGGGACTTAGGGTTAAGCGGCTTTGGCCGATTATCCGATGGCCAATTAAACGGATTCCACTGTAGTAGCATGTTGGCACCGAAAAGCAACAGAAAGACGACCAAAATACCCAGTGAAATGTTTTCTCACGTCGCCAAACTTCTAGGAGTCAAATTGTCTTTGTTGATATTCAAATTTTGAATCAAGTTTTGTTTCTTTTCTGTTTTTTGTTTTTAGGACATCGACGCAGACAAGTCGGTGGAAGAGCTGTCCAATGAAATCTATGGATACGCCATGAATGTCGTCAACAGAGTTCAATCAACCCCGCTGCAGAAACTGTGGCTGAAACGGTGATCTGGCATCGGAATTGTCAGGATCTGCAAATTTCAGAGGATTAGGAATTTCTGACAGAGGATTGGCTTCTCTTGTCAGAGGTTGTGCCTGTTTTATGATCAATAATAATAATGAGGAACATTTATATAGCGCCCATCCTACTTTGTAGATTACAGGGCGCTTGACATGATCATTTAAAAATTTTTTTTTTTTTAAAGGAGGTCAGAGTTATAGATCATCCTATGTTGGCTACAGCATGAGCAAACACGTAAAACGTAGTCCTCCCATCCACGTAGTGGCCCGTAGGAATGCAAAGGGAATGACCACCTAGTTTGTTATGTTTTTGGTTATGCTGCTCTAAGATCTCTCTCTCTCTCTCTCTCGCGCTCTCTCTCTCAACATGATCATTATTAATAGAGTGCATAGCATGCCGCTGCCGAAACTGTGGTTGTTGCGGTGATGATGATTGGGTGATAAATTTAGAACTGTCCAACGGGATCTCTGGACACACCGCGAAAGTCGCCAACAAGGTGCAAATCAATGCTGCTGCAGAAACTGTAGTTGTAACAGTGATTACGATTGGTTTTTGCATTCGTGTTAAAGCAGCGCTGATTCCCCCCCCCCCCAATGTATTTTAATTTTTCTTTTAATTTCAGCCATTGTATCTACTTACATTGGCTCAGTGATTGGGTTTAAATTAAATTATTAATTTGTGATGCAGCACAGGAAAACAAGGCTAATGTCGTAAATGATCACTTTTGACTTATTCTTCATATTTTCAGAAAGGCCAGAGACAACAGATTGACAGGCAAAAAACAGAATTCATCTATCTCTAATAGTTTATTTTTAACAATTTTTTAATCAATCAAATCTCTCTCTCTTGTGGCTGCCCGACTTTAGCCTCCTTTTCCTGTGCTGCATCACATATTATTGACTGGTTTTCTTTTTCTGACTTTCATTATATCTATGCATGTAAACTCAAATTATGTACATAATTTTTATGTGGGGAGATGTATGCATTTGTGTATGCGGACAGAGTGCCTATGAGCTGACGTATGCTTGTGTAGATTTTAGATCAGTTTTTGTGTGCCTGGGGTATATGAGCTCTGTCTGAAGCAAGGGAGCCGTTTCACAAGGGATAACGCTACATAGCATGAGCAGAGCTGATTCTAGGGCGCGGGATTGGTACAATCCCCAAAATCTGTTCCTTCCCGCAATAATCGGGTCTAAACGCGGGCCGACGTCCACATATTTGCAGAACTGCCCGCACTTTTTACTGGTCGCTGCGGGAATTCCTTCGTCTGCTCAAACCGAAAGCATTGAGCAGGAATGAATGATTTCTCGACATTTTATTGGTTCCTTCACAATGTTAGTGTAAGTCAACCAATCGTGTTCATCTCGTTTTACCGACAAGAAGTTGCGAGAGTCCTACCCGCCACGTTCGATTTTCTTCAAAATGAAGCGGACGACTCTCTTTGACTTTGATTTTTTTGGCGGCAATGCAAAGAAAATAAATCCTCTGCCAAACGAGTGTGCAGAAGATGTTGCAGAAACAGCTACTGCATCAACAGTTTCGGAGAAGCAGCCCGAAGATAACGGCACTAGTGCGAGGGAACACCGCGATGGCTTGGAGTCAAAATGGACTATCTTTAGATAGTCCATTGACATATTATTGGATTTATTAAAAAAAACTAATAACTTGTATCAAACAATGACTGCAGAAATATATAGAGTTTTTTTTGCTTTTTATATTTCAACAGTCTTTTTTTTATACAAGTTATTAGTTTTCGTAATAAGTTCAATATATCAATGGACTATCTAAAGATAGTCTGTTTTGACTCCAAGCCATCGACCGGTTCGAAGACGAACGAGGGAACACCGGTTCCAAGACGAGTGGCTGAAGAAGTGGCCATGGCTAGCGAAGATTGAATCAGCCGCCTCCCCCCCCCCCCCTCCTTCCCCTCGTATCCATTGGACCTGTCCCCCTTTTTTCATTCTTAGGGGGGGGGAATGCCCCCACTTTTTCTAAATCATAGAATCAGCTCTGGCTTTGTTTGCAAACGTCTTCAAGTTTTATAAACTAGAAAGTGAGATTGGGCGTTCCTGTGAAGTTTTCATAGTGGGGCTTTGATTTGAAGGCGTTTCCAATGTGTGGATTTTTCGGGTGGGTGTGTTATTGCACTATTTGGGTGAAATGTAATGCACAGTTATCTTGTATCAGTTAGCTCTAAATACTAATTTTGTGTGTGAAATACACGTTATTAATTTCCACTCTTTCTCCATGGCAATGCAGTGACATTCTCTGATTCTGGTCATTATACTACTTGCCTGTCACTGTGTTGCCATGGGGAAAGAGGGGAAGTTAACAGCGCGTATTTCGACCTCAACAGGGATTCTTGTGGATAGTCCTGAAGACAGAACAATTTGATGTGGTAGAAACCTGAAGCTCTGACACGTTAACTGGCCCCTTGTTTTTCTAAATCGACCCCTCATTTTGTGCAGCCAGGGGTGATATGACCCAAGAAGTCTGAAACATTAACTGGTACCTTGTTTTTTTTAAATCAACCCCTCATTTTGTGCAGCTATATATAATCTAGCTTCTGAACTGTGTAGGAAAGGTGTTGCTGGTAGATAACTCCATACGCATTGCAAATTCACTCATGACACTTTTTTTTATCAGTTTATTCCATCCTGTTCCAAACATTTTGCACAAGACGAAAATGAAATAATGTGGCACAAATTATATAAATAAACAATATGGAGGACACAGTAAAGGAAGATAAATAACATTTTCCCAAAACATCAATAAATTGGGTTTAAAGGAAGTTTCAACTAAAATTTCAAAAAAACACTTTTGGGGAAAAAAATCTGCCAAGAAACGAAAATCCCAAGAAATTAAAATTGATAAGCCAATATTGTCGATGTGGACATGGTTTAATATAACAGCTTTATTGAACAATCGCCAGACAATTTGGGTTGGTCTCTTCAGGTAAACTGCATATACATTGTAGAATGAATCTGGCCGATATGTTTTATTGCAATTTATTTTTCCATAATTATTAAGGCAAATTCTGTGTAAAAAATGTTTTATAAGTTTTCGGATGTAAATGAGTTTTTACAGAATGGAGTTTCGGGGGCCCAGTGGTGTAATGGATAAAGCAGAGATTTGTGATACTGAAGGTTAAGGGTTCAAATCTTAATGGGTAACCCCCATTATGTTACGGAAATTACGTTTTTTACGGGAAAAAACACCTGGGTTTTTTTTCCCAGAGATGTTCTATTTTGCTGTAAAAAATGTTCTCATCCCTAGCCGATTCATTTTCAAGTTTTTCCTGGCTCTCTGGAAGTCTTGACATGAGTTTTAACGCAGGGTGTCAAACTGGTGGGTCATGAATCCCTGGCCGATTCATTTGTACCATAGTGTTCAAGTGCTTTGGCCGTTGGGATGATCCCTGCATGGAGTCTTTAGCCAGAGTTGGACAACGGCAGTGGCAACAACAACAAAGGCTAGACAGCCTGCACTAGTGTTTTTTTTATTTTTTTACAGCGAGTGGTTTGGGACCTGTTGGTCGTCTGGTAGAGCACAATTCTCCGACACAGGTTCAACCGCCATATTGGCAGGCATGATATTTTTACATTTAAATAAAGACCAACTGAGAATAGAAATGCTTATATGTGAATAAAAATAAATTGAGGCACCAGAGTTAAGCTACCATGGTTAAAGACCCACCATGTCACGTGTCAAATTCGCAGTTTTTACGTGTTTTCCCTTATAGCTGGTAAGAAATCTTCAAGCATAAGAGGGAACGTGACACGTGACGTGGGGGGTCTTTAAACCCTTTCACTGCCAAAGTCTCATTTTAGCACCACAGTGATTTAGCACCACAGTGATTTGATGTCACTAAAAGGCATCAAATTGGGGTCTATTATCCAAAGACCCGGTTGTCTTAGTTTTGGGAAGTAAAGGTAGACCTTATATACGTCGCAGAAGAATACAATACTGCAGGTAAATTTAATGCAACATTTTTGACTGAAATATGGCTGGTGGTGAAAGGGTTAACCCAGGTACTATCTGTATGGGTACTTTGTTTAACTTTGAATTGGATTTACATGTATATTATCCATTACCCACCTTGGTGGTAATCCTGCACTTGTAATGCACTTGTAGTGCACTTGTAAGGATATGATGAATACCATATTTTATACTTACCATTCCACTACATTTAAGACCCTTCAATTTCAGGGGCTTCAACCTAAATCACTTTATCATGCCTGATATTGACAAAGGTGTACCGTACCCCCGCACCCCCTCATGTTTATGACCCTCTGAAGTCTGCTTTCATTTTTACATTTGTATCAAAATATAGGCTGCTTTTCCCAAAATTTGCAATGTTGCTTCTCAGTAAAAAGTATGCAATAATTAAGGTGATATATGATTAAAATTGTTTTTGTTTCCCTCGTTTTGCAATTAAACTTGATTGTTGATTGAAAATCTGACTGGAATCTTGAATTCCTTGGCAAGCATTTCTGAGGGCTTATTGCTTCAATTCATTCACAAAATAATTGCCTCAACACACTACTGTGGAACCTCACACATAAGACCTACTTCTCCAAGACATGGCCCTTCTTTGTAAGTATTAAAATTACCTCCCTTACACAACTCCCTCCCATCTTATTTTGGACTATACCAGACTAATAAGACTTCCAGTCATATTATAACTAAAATATAAGGTGTAGGGGTCTTAGAAAGAGTTTTCCCCCTTTGTTCCATTTCGTTATCTCCTCTCTTGGCCTCGCTATTTCATTCTTTGATAACGCCTTACAGTCCGAAGCATACGGTATATTATTAGTCATTATAAGGTGCAGGGGTCTTACACAGAAAAACAATCATGATCACACTCACATACCACCACCCATCCCCCCAACCCCACACATTTGCTTTATTAGCATAGGCAAGGCAGACCACATTAGGCCTTTTTAAGACATGCCCCACAAAAAAACACCCCACCGCAACAACAAATAAATAACAAAGTTAAAAAACCCAGGACCATGGAATTCTCTACCATCCCAGTCATTTAAAAGAAAAGAAAACGAACCCCAAACACTAGATAGAAACCTAATACAGTGGAAACTCCTTTATAAGACCTTGAAAAATCGTCCCAAATGAGGTCTTCAATCAATCAAATATAGTGCTTTACGTCCTCTCAACCTGGGAAGGCACATATGGGACATTAAAAATCAATGCCAACAGCACCTGGTGTTCCCAGGCGGTCACCCATCCAAGTACTGACCAGGCCCCACGTTGCTTAACTTCGGTGATCGGACGAGAACCGGTGTTTTCAACATGGTATGGCCGTTGGCAAATGTCCCAAATGAGGTCTTATTAAGGGGGGGTCTCTTATAAGGGAGGTTCCACTGTATTCAATGTTCGCATTGACACCAAATTCAGACCGTAATATCCATTGAAATGCTTTCAAACAAAACCAAAAACAATGAAAAATATTTACGACAAAGAAATCATAATTGTCTTTCATGTTGTGGATACAAGTAGTATACATAAAAATAATCAGAAATATATCAAAAGATAACTTCGCATTTCATGATATCTGCACTGTAACAAATTTGGGACTTTACTGGTGTTGCACTGCCTCCAGGATCTTTATATCTACCAGGCATGGGAATTGTCAGTCTTTTGGCTGATTTCAGCTTTTTTGATGGTCCTCTTCAGTCTTTTTTTGTGCAAGTTTCAGCTTTTTTGATGGTCCAAGAGGACATTTATGGGATAAAAAAAAGAAGCCCAATGAGTACAACTTATTACAACATACAAAAAAATATGGTACTACGGCAAATTGTCGTCATTTGAATTTTTTTGGTCGTAAAAACGCAATCAAGAAGCGCAATTATACCATGATTATAAAAGGAAACTGGGACTACATATTACGATGGCTTGGAGTTGGAGTCAAAACGGACTATCTGTAGATTGTCCATTGACGTATGTTTGGACTTATTACAAAAACTAATAACTTATATCAAACAATGACTGCAGAAATATAAAAAGGGAGTTATACTTTTTATATTTCAGCAGTCTTTTTTTTTAATACAAGTTATTAGTTTTCGTAATAAGTTCAATAATATGTCAATGGACTATCTAAAGATAGTCCGTTTTGACTCCAAGCCATCGAATTTAAGTTTGTTGCATTGACATAAAAAAAAAGAAGAAATATTCGATTATATCTTGATCATAAAAGAAGACCCGAACATTTTGTTGGATTCACACAAAATCGCAAATGTAAAAGAACGATAATATTTGCATATGTTACTTATTGCTATTTAAGGCAAAATCAACGGTATATTATTTCTATACATATAATGTAAAATGTAAATATATTTTTGCAAGAAATTCACACACTAAGAAAAATCAACCATTCTTCAACAATGATTGAAAAAAAAAAATTCTTGATCAATTTTTATAACCCGAAAAAAAATATAAATAACTGGATAATTCACAATAATATTTTGTTCCCAATGTGATCCTTTTTATGGCAAAACGTTTTTTTTGTAAATATCAAAATATATATAAATTATAATAACTCAAATAATATTTCAGTCTTTGCAATTTTGGATCATCAGATTTCAACTATCTAAAACCATCAAGCTTAACATTTTATGGATTAAAATACTCATGATTTTGCAAGATGATTTCACTGTAATGTAATATTAATAATGTGCATTTATAGAGAGATCTTTCTCACATGAGCTCAGTGCGTTTTACATCAAGAACAAGACTATTAAAAGCTAACACCAATTCGCTAGACAGTCACATACACAAAGTAACACACACATGATGCCTGCATGATAACAACACCTGAAGCAAGTGAGTTTTAAGGACTGAGCGAATGGCCCCCCCCCCCCCCCCCCCCCCCCCCCCCCCCTGCATGCGCATCTCGACCCTTCCAACGGAAGTGTCGCCATCTTAGTCATTTGTGTGTAAACAAAGTGAAAATGTTATCTAAATGTGTAAAGAAAACATCCAGATGTTATAAATACAGTTTAGATAAGTTTCGAATTGGAACAGCCAAATACGCAGCATCGATCTGGCATTTTTCAAACAAAGTTACTGACTAAGATGGCGGTCTCCCATAATATGGCGCTCCTTGTGGCCGGATATGACGACACGTGGGTACCAGCCATTGTCTGTGAAATTCAAAAGCTGAAAAACTGCTACGGCTTTATCATACCCAGGTACAGTAAAACCTCCCTTATAGGACCCATTATAAGACCCTCCCTTATAGGACCCCCCATTATAAGACCCTCCCTTATAGGACCCCCCATTATAAGACCTCCTCCCTCTTAACCCTCTTACTCTGGTCACTTTGAACAAGAATCCATCCTAGCTTCCGAGTGAAGGGGAGTAACTCCGAACGTCACACCAAATCTTTTATTTTAAAAAAAATCACCCAGAATAAAGTCAAACTCGCATTTCATTTCTGAAAGATGCATATTGAATAGCAATGATGATATTTTCATTCGAAAGCTAACACAATGTCACGCAACAAACCATGAATTAGAAGAATAAAATCCGTAATGGCGCTCCGAACATCGCACGTGGTCATTGCTGCTCACGTCACGTGGAAAAAGAAAAAAGAATTGGCGTCACTTTGAAAAATCCGTTCAAAAAGACTATTGGGTGCTTTCCCTTGCTGTAAAGACCAAAAATGGACCCGGGAGTGTCAGAAACAGGAAGACCTAACTTAGTATATTGCATTGTGGGTAGGGTGAAAGTGAACGTACTAGACCTGGCGTTCAGCGGTCGCAAACGGGAGCCAGTGATATAAAAAAAATTGGGCACATTTCGGTTATTTAGCAAGGAGAGGGTTAAAACCTACCATATTTTTCTGACTATAACAGTATAAGACACACCCCCAAATTTGATCCAAATTTTTTAATAAAAAAAATAAATTAATTTTAATCATTTGCTCTCGCCAGGAGGGGTACAGCTAAAGTTTTATTTTAATCAAACATTTTATACCAAAAGTAAAATTTCTAATATAGAGTAGTCTCGTACGAGCCATGGCTCCTAAAAATTAAAACTTGACCTTTATTCAAGATAAAACATTTGTAAAAAGAAAAAATCTAAAGTAGATAGAAATCTCTTTTTCTCTTTCCCTCTCCCCCTCTCCCAATATCTAAAAGTAAAAAGTAATGTCCCATATGGCTTTGGCCGGGAGGACGTAAAGCATATTATTATTATCCAAATTTCAGATTTTGTTATATTTTTCTTACTATTTTATTAGTCATATTATGAGGTGCAGGGGTCTGAGTCTGGGGGGAAAGTATAACTTTTAGTCTGAAAAATACAGTACTTCTCTGAGACATTGCCCTTCTTTGTAGTATTAAAATTACCTCCCTTATACAACTCCCTCCCACATAAGACCTCATTTGGAGTGATATTTTAATCGAACGTAATGAACACGTTACCACAGCAACAAAATTGATGACATGGTCAATAGTTGAAAATTCCTGCAATGGATTCTTAAACAAAACTGGTGATAATAATTATTCTGCTATTCATATATCCATCCTTTTCTTTCTTTTTTCTCCAAAGTAAAAAGGCCACAGAATACCATTCCAGAACAACAACATACAGTATTTATACGGCGCTGAATCTTGATAGAAATCAAATCAAAGCGCACACACGTTAGCATTCAAAGCGCATTCAAACACAAACGCAATACAAAGCGAACACACACGGATAACATAAATGGAATATAGCAGAAACAGACCTAATGGCAAGAGAGAGAAGATAAAGAGAGAGGAGCTTTAATGACGGGGGAACAGGTGGGTTTTGAGGTTAGCTTTGAAAGCAGAGAGAGTCGGTCGCTGACGGAGGGAGAGAGGAAGTTTGTTCCAGGAGGTCGGTCCTCAGACAGCAAAAGAGCGCCGACCAACAGTTGAAAGCTTATACCTAGGGATCTGGAGAAAAAGAGGGTCAGAAACTGAACGTAAAGTGCGAGCTGGCGTGTAGATGGAAATATTGTCGCAGAGGTAAGATGGAGCAGCTTTATGAATAGATTTATACCATTCCAGAACAGACCGACACGCACAAACAATGACATTGCGCAGAACAAATCGCAAAAATCTAATGTAAAATGGAGGTACAGTGAAACCTCCCTTATAAGAAATCATCCAAAATGAGGTCTTATAAGGGAGGTAATTATTTACCAAGAAGGGCAATGTCTCAGAGAAGTAGGTCTTATCAGGCATGGGAATTGTCCGCGAATTCACGGATTTCCGTGATTTTTTTTAAAAATTGTTACTAAATACTTCGTTTTTGTTACTAAATACTTCAATTGGGGGGCTTTTCAGAGTTTTTTGTCTCTGACAATTCCCATGCCTGTCTTATATGGGAGGGAGTCTTATAAGGGAGGTAATTTTAATACTTACAAAGAATGGCAATGTCTCAGAGAAGTAGGTCTTATATGGGAGGGAGTCTTATAATGGGAGGTCTCAGTGGGAGGGGTCTTATAAGGGAGGTTCCACTGTAATAAAATTATGCTTCAAACAAGCACTCTGTCCCTCTATAAAATAAAAAAAATTGTCACGGGTATGCAAAATTTTGTGCTGAATAAATATTTATGAAAGCACCGGAGAACAACGAACAACAAAGCCAACGACAACGCAGTGGAACCTCCCTTATAAGACCTTCAAAAATCATCCAAAATGAGGTCTTGTAAGGGAGGGGTCTTTAAGGGAGGTAATTTTAATACAAAGGGCAATGTCTCAGAGAAGTAGGTCTTATGCGGGAGGGAGTCTTATAAGGGAGGATCCACTGTATCCACAACAAATTAAAACAGTTATTTTTAGCACTGGACGACGGGTTGAGCCCGAAACGCGATTTGGTTTGTTCTGCGTTTTTTGTTTATTAATCTCTTCTTCCTCCGAGTTCCCAGACCAAAAGGCCATAATGCCAAATGGGTAAAGTATGTACGTGTCCGGTTTTCAGTTTTCACTGGTCTCCCCGCTGCGTACAGCCGACACATTTCGATTTCGGAGGAGCTCAAAGCAGAAAAGTTATTTGGAAGATTTTTTTTGAAAAAAAAAAGGCAGGAGAATGGGCCAAATAAGTCAGAAAGATAGTAGATGATAGAAAGCAAAGGGAAAAGGCAGAGTCAAAGAGATTAGAGGAAGTTACAAGCACAGAAGGTGGGGAACTATTTTTATGAGAACCCCAAGGGGAGAAGTCTTTTCTTTTGGGGGGTTTCAATTTTGACTTGTTTTAATTTGTCGTGAATGTTATCGAACCCAGCAGTCTTCTTTGTTTCTTCAAATTCAACAATAATATAACCAGGATTAATGCCGCAGACACCAGATCTAATCATTTCTCACACACACACAAACGCGCACGCGGAGAGAAACACATAAGCCCTCATTCCCATCATAAAGCACCCCCCATGCTTATAAAATATAACTGGGAATGCAAAAAAATGATATCTTCACAAAATACTTGTAAATTGTATGATGATAAGCGTAGTTCCTTCTCAGAGTCAATCAAAACTGAAAGGAAAAGAAAAAGGAAAGGAAACAAAACATACTTTGTGAATTTTCGGCCAGCTTACTGCTGGCCTTCGTCAACCCACACTGGGTCAGAAGTCTGGGGGCTGTTGGTGTCAGCCCTTGAGTTGTGTTCACAGTTGGTCTGGTTCAGCTGTGAACACAACTCAAGGGCTGACACCAACAGCCCCCAGACTTCTGACCGGAGATTCCCAAAACAGCGCATAGCCCATATGAGCGCGTTTTATAGCCCATATGAGCACGTTTTCTAGTCTATTAGCAGAGTCTCGTATTAGGGTTAGGATTAGGGTTAGGGTTAGTTTAAATACTAGAGAGAGAGAGAGTAACAATGAAGGCTGTATACCAATTTTAGGTTATTGTTTTCACATTAGACATAGTGCATGATATGAAAATATGTGTTGATTTCATGAAATGAAATTCTTTTATGTGCTTCTCGTAGATTTTGAAATGAAAGAATTATGATTGAGCAGCGCTCTTTTGGGACATACGTATATCGGCCTTGTAGGATAGATACGCGCTCATATGGGATACGACCACCCGCGTTCATTTGGGCTATGCGCCCAAATCGTCATTTGCCAAAATGCGCCCTTCCGACCCAGTGTGAGGGTTGACGAAGGCCAGTGCTCAGTAAGCTGGCTGAACATTTCACAAGTTTAGTTTTGATTGACTCTTGAGAAGGAACTACGCTGATCATCAACACACCACAGTCGGAAAGTGTATTTACTCGAGTTGTAAATTGTAATGGAGTAAGAATTATGACACGACAAAGAGCAAAAAAAGACCCCGGAGCAATACTGACGCTTCCATTATGCAAATCTATTATAAATTCGAACAGGAATCGTGTGAACAAGCAAACAGACAGAGGGGAAAAAATCCCACTGGAGTCACTGAATCAAACGTAATACAAACACACTACAGGTGTATAGTACAAATAGCATTTCGTTTGATAGAAACCACGGTTCATTCAGTGATTTATGCAAGCAACATTCCATGGATGCAACTGGATAAAAAAAAAAAACAGGCACGGCAGGGGTCCAGGGGAGACTTAGTGCCCTGGCAGGTCCCCTGGGGGATCAGAGGGGCAACGCCCCCTGAAGCTGAAGAAAAAGCAAAATCATACTCAATTTGAAGCTTATTCCAGGATTGTAAAGTGAGAATTCAACACTTTTTTCCCTTTGAACTTTGAATCAGTTTTTGGGTTTTTTGATAAAAATTTTGACAAACAGGCGCCGCCTGGTGTCCGAGGCAAGTTGCATCCATGTTATTCCGCCCCCCCCCCCCCCCCATCATGCATTTTTTGCTAAACCGCCAAGGTAATGGGAAGAACAGAGTAAGCAGTAGTGGAAGCTGTTTATGATAATTATATTCATCTTAAATTACCACCACCAAAAAAAGAAAAAAGAAAAAAAAAAGACAAGTTTTGCATTGAATTATGCCAATGTAAGGCTACAAATGTATCGATTTGTTGAAGAAATGTATCAACAAATATATAAACATCAAAACCAGCAGCAGTTATCTACCGTAATTCCCGGACTACCAGCCGCTTCGTAATATAAAAAAAAAAAATCTGAAAAAAGTAACACACAATCCGCGTCGAAGCATAAGCTTCGGGTCAGACTAGCTTTAAGTCCCCATCCGAGGGACTGGACGTTCTGTTCAATTTTCCTGTCAAACTAGAAAGAAAGGGCGAGGAGGCCGGGATTCGAACCCGGGTCACTCACGCTGCAGTCACGCATTACATTTGGCAGGCGAACGTCTTAACCACTCTGCCACCTTTCTCCCTAAAACCTTTGTAAGGTCTCTTTTAAATTTGATCATAATAAGATGGACAATTTCTCAGGTTTCCTCTCTGGCAGTGAAGGGCTTACAACCAAGTCTTTAAGTTTTGTTGAGTGGCTTATAAACTGCATGGTTAAGGTAGGCCAATAAGTTTTTTGTGAAATTTGCAAAGAAATAGAGGTTTTGGGTGCATATCAACATCATTCGAAGCTCGCCAGTTATGAGTCAGGGCTCTTTTGCCAAAACATGTACACATAAAAAGAGTTTGCTATCAAAGGTAAAGTCTAGGTACAAATAAAAACTAATATCGAGACAAGAGCCTGTTAAGCCAAAATCCTTTTCAGAGTAGAAAGCGTAACGATTGAACATTTCCAAAAATGTAAATGACATATAAAATGGCAAGTAAAAGGCACATCTTTTCGTATTAACAAAGTTTTTGTTAAAAAAGTTTTGCATAGAGATATGTGCATTCAGAAAGCGCCAAAGCGCATCGCCTCCGAGTCTGAGAGTGGGAAGCTTCTTCTTCTCCTGCATTCCCAGGCCATATGGCCATAATGGGTAAGGTACGTATGTGTCCGGTTTTCAGTTTTAACTGGTCTCCCCGCTGCATACAGCCGACACATTCCGATTTCGTAGGAGCTCAAAGGAGAAAAAAATTATTTGTAAGATTTTTTTTTTTTTTTTTTAAAGGGCAAGGTCTTTCGTAAAAATAGTTCCCCCACCTTCTGTGCTTGTAACTTCCTCTCATCTGTCACTCTCTTTGACTGACTTTTTCCCTTTGCTTTCTGTCATCTACTAATCTTTCACGTGAAAATCTTTGTAAGAGTTCCTAGAACAAAGGCAGGAGAATGGACCAGTAAGACAGTAGACAACAGTAAGCAAAGGGGAAAAGGCAGAGTCAAAGAGAGTGACAGATTAGAGGAAGTCACAAGCACAGAACTTCCAGAAGGTGGGGGAACTATATGTACAAAAAGACGCTCCGGTTTCCCCAACCAGGGGGGTGAAACACAAGCACACAATATTATTGCTTCGATGATTCATCATGATTTTATATGTCACAAAAACAGCAGTAGCAGACACACACACACACACAAATTGTTTTCCTAAGACAAGAGGCAAAGCCTTCAAGGCTCACTCGAACAGGCACATGTGGGACAACAACAAAGATTGAGGGGGGTGTCTAAAGTACAAGATTGCCAATAAAAAATTAAAGTACAAATGAAAATATTGTTAATGGATACAACTAAAAAATTTAAAAAAAGTGCCTGTGCCGAGAATCGAACCCGGATCCATTGGCATGAGAGACAGACGCTCTACCAATGAGCTATCGAGGCTTTCAGTGTTGATGAGTTTCTTAACTCATGTTGCCTGTTGTAATCCACTAATCTTAAATGTTATCTGTTTACAGTGTTGTTTTAATTATTTAATTATTCAAATCATTGTTTTTGAAAGCTTGCATAAAAACATCTATGCGCATGCAAAGTTTGAACAATGTACGCCTTCCATTTCCCGAGAAAATGCCAACGTTAAAGTTTGGAGATTAGACCACGGACGCAACACACACACACACACACACACACACAGACGCACAACTATCATACTATAGACTCAAGTTAACACGAGTGAGCCAAAAATGGATCACAATATCTGGATATTATTTACAAAAAGATGTCAATAAACAAAAAGAAAATCAGCAGCGCCCTTCCTGCCTTCCTATGCATCATGTCTGAAAGTACACTTGGGGGGAAAAAACAAACAAAACAAACCTCAGGGCAGACTCTGTAGCATCCACGCAGTCAATTCTCATCTTTTACGGACTAGAAGGCGCACCTGATCATAAGACGCACCCCGCTAAATTGAACATAAAATTCAGGTTTTGTCACTCTGTTTTCTTACTATATTATCAGTCACATCATAAGTCACAGTCTGGGAGAAAAAAAAAGTATCGCCTTATAGTCCGTAAACTATATGGTATATATTTATCAGGGCCTGTATTCACGTTGAGATAGCATGAGACTTAGCATGATGCTAACTTAGCTCTTCCAAAAGTCCTATAGGACTATCCTATAGGTATTTTTATGATGCAGTCAGCATAAACATTCTAAAATATGCATGCATAGTGAAATATGAAAACATTTGGTATTTGTAACTACTTTAATATTAGTCATACAATTTTCATGTGGAGCTGTCAATTTCCCCCAAAGAGACCAAAGAGAGAGGTCCTTGGCCACACCTCTATAGTCCTATCCTATAGGACATTGGAAGAGCTTCTAAGTTAGCATCATGCTAAGTCTCATGCTATCTCAACGTGAATACAGGCCCTGGCCAACTCTCAATGCGCTCTCCCATTCCGTTGAATAAATAGCCTTCAACGAAGAACAACCAGAACCAGAACCAGAATGAAAACAAAGCACACAATAATAGACGAGGGTTCGTACAGATTTTTCATACCCAAATTCACAAACTTTCAAAGACATTTTTAAAGACCCTTTATGAGACCTGCCAAGCCCCTAACAGACCAAAGACGAATATTTGTAGCAGGAAAGAGGAATTCTTGGGAGTTAAGAGGAATTTTGACGCGCAGCCTCAATTTGAAGTTGGGGACATTTGTATGTGGGTCACATCTACCCAGAAAAAAACCAAGGGACTTAATCGTGGTGCGTCAGTGTGTCTTTTATAGAAAATCATTGGAGTATTTCTTCATAGGCTCATGTAGGGCCGATTTAAAAATAAAAACATTTTTAATATTAAAAAAATAAAAAATTAAAAGTACAAAACATAATTGAAACGGAGGCTGAAAGAGTCATAAAGAGAAGTAACTCACAAACACCGTGGTTTGGATTGAGAAAGCACGGATTCAGACAAGTTTTAAGCGCAATACCGTAATTCACGGACTACAAGCTGCTTCATAATATAAACTGCACCCCCTACTTTAAAATAAAAAAAATCTGAAAAAAAGTAACGCATAAGTCGAAGCGGAAGCGTGGCGATGCACGATGTCCGCTTCCGGTTGAGTCTAGAGTTGATCGCAGGGTGTGTTGACTGCCAAAACCAAAGTGTCGCACCTCCGCGAAACAGATCGTCATTTTGTGAAAAATATTCCGAAATCAAGGTGATTTTTTTGGTCATCAACCGTGAACAAGGCCACAGTCAAAGGTCTGAATCAAGGATGCCACTGAGTTGAGCTTACTTTCACTTTCGGTAACATGAACAAGTTAACCCTTTCACCACCAATGTCACATTTTAGCACCACAGTGATTCAACACCTATGTCACTAAAAGGCATCAAATTGGGGTCTATTATCCAAAGACCCTATTGTCTTAGTTTTGGGAAGTAAGGATAGACCTTATTTTATATATGTCACAGAAAAATCCCCAATACTGCAGATGGATTTTGTTCTCTACCCAGGTAAATTTAATGGAAATTTTTGGGTGAAATATGGCTGGCGGTGAAAGGGTTAATGTCATTAACATCAAGACATTAATTTCAAATCCTTTGTGTCATTACCATCAAGGCATCAATTTTAACTCTCAATGCGCTCTCCAAATCCGTTGTGGATACAGCCTTCATAGGCTCCTACAACGTACTAAATCCAGATCCAGATTTAGACTGTGGCACTGTATTAGCCGCAGGGGGGGGGGGGGGGGGGGGGGGGGGGGGGG
Organism: Phymorhynchus buccinoides; assembly: GCA_017654935.2. Taxonomy (NCBI): domain Eukaryota; kingdom Metazoa; phylum Mollusca; class Gastropoda; order Neogastropoda; family Raphitomidae; genus Phymorhynchus; species Phymorhynchus buccinoides. Next base: position 34,583,484 of record CM065708.1, read on the forward strand.
GGGGGGGGGGGGGGGGGGGGGGGGGTAAAATTTGTTTTTGCGGCTTATAGTCCGCGAATTACAGCAATTGCTTTTCTGAGAATACTCAAAGTTAGGCACCAACTGGCATTCTGTTCCGAGCATACTCGGAATTCCTCCGGAATGAGTTAATGCACACACACACACACATGAATCAAAGTCACCTAGCAGAACTGTTACCCCCCACCACAGCGCTCAACGAACCATTATCCGCGCTTCCAACCATCGTCATGACAACCGGCTCCAACGTCAAGGGGTGAATGATGTCCCTGACCGTGTCGTAAATATCCATGACAACCGCCGCGTTAAAAAACAGCGGCAGGGTCCACACCAAGGGACGCAACCACGAGGCCATGGGGACAGGAAGAGCGCGGGAGGAGGAGGAGGATCTTCGTCGGGAGATGATGATCATGAGGAAGATGAAAACCCCGGCTTGAACGTTGAGCGTGAGCGAGGCGAATTTCTCCAGAATGTCCACAAAACCCTGCAACAATGGAGAGTATATTTGGGGGTAAATATTACGGTAATTTTCGGACTACAGACAAACCCCTATTTTACGACCCTCTGTTAAGCGACCACCTCTCATTTGAGACCGGATTTGTTGGCACGGATGCATTTTGCTATGTAAACGACCTCTCTTAAACGACTTCCTCTAAAACGCGACTTACGACCGTCATTTTGTTGGTTTTTACGACCGTTGTTGTCGTCTGCATAGACTTCGAGCAAAGGGAAACAACCACGGTCAAGGGCCTGAAAGCGGAGTCGCTTCCCTTGTTGTAGAAAAGATGGCGGAGAGCGTAGGAAAAGCACGAAAACCACTGACTTTGAAAAAGAAAACCACTGACTTTGGACGAGAGTGGAGGTGATTAACAGAAGTCGGCGAAGTGAAACTGTAATACATCGATTGCACAATCCTATGGAGTTGGAAAGACCCAAATCCAGTTTTAATATGTCATTGTATGTGTGCATGAAGAAGAGAGTATGAACTGTGCTGAACTTTTTCTTTCTACGGCTGCCAGTGAAAACCTCTGTCATACGACCCCTCCAATTTATGACCGATTTTCCCGGACATTTTGGAAGTCTTAAAATAGAGGTTTGTCTGTATAA
>CM065708.1:34589608-34594608 GCA_017654935.2 Phymorhynchus buccinoides
TGTATGCAATTGTTTTAGGTGTTGGTAGTGTATGGCTAGAATAGATTGGTGTGTATGCAATTGTTTTAGGTGTTGGTAGTGTATGGCTAGAATAGATTGGTGTGTATGCAATTGTTTTAGGTGTTGGTAGTGTATGGCTAGAATAGATTGGTGTGTATGCAATTGTTTTAGGTGTTGGTAGTGTATGGCTAGAATAGATTGGTGTGTATGCAATTGTTTTAGGTGTTGGTAGTGTATGGCTAGAATAGATTGGTGTGTATGCAATTGTTTTAGGTGTTGGTAGTGTATGGCTAGAATAGATTGGTGTGTATGCAATTGTTTTAGGTGTTGGTAGTGTATGGCTAGAATAGATTGGTGTGTTTGCATTGGTTAGGTGTTGGTATGTATGGCAATTGTTTTAGGTGTTGTTGGTAGTGTATGGCTAGAATAGATTGGTGTGTATGCAATTGTTTTAGGTGTTGGTAGTGTATGGCTAGAATAGATTGGTGTGTATGCAATTGTTTTAGGTGTTGGTAGTGTATGGCTAGAATAGATTGGTGTGTATGCAATTGTTTTAGGTGTTGGTAGTGTATGGCTAGAATAGATTGGTGTGTATGCAATTGTTTTAGGTGTTGGTAGTGTATGGCTAGAATAGATTGGTGTGTATGCAATTGTTTTAGGTGTTGGTAGTGTATGACTAGAATAGATTGGTGTGTATGCAATTGTTTTAGGTGTTGGTAGTGTATGGCTAGAATAGATTGTGTGTGTATGCAATTGTTTTAGGTGTTGGTAGTGTATGGCTGGAATAGATTGCTTGTTTTAACCCTTTCACCTCCAGCCATGTTTCAGCCACAAAATACCATTAAACTTAATTGGGTAGAGAAAAACATATTTCTGCAATATTGCGAATTCCTCGGTAGCATCATTATGTAACATTAGGCCTAACCTTACCTCCCAAAATAAAGAAAATAAGGGATAACAGGTCTGGATTGGATGCCTTTGAGTGACATGGGTGTTAAAGCATTGTGGTGCTAAAATGCGACATTGGCGGTGAAAGGGTTAAAGCATTTGAAAAATACAGTAGACGCAGAAAGATCTTTTTTGACAAATTTTAAAAAAAAGGAACTTCCTTTTCTGGTAAAATTCAAAAACAGGAAATCCTTGTACACCAGGAAAAGTTGCACCCATGTTCTAACGCTGTGTCAGGGCTTCAGTTACAAATAACAGCTTCAGCGTTACCCCCTGGACCCCTACTAAGGGCCTTCTGCGGCCCCCAGACACCCGCTTTTCAGCTTTTTTCTACTTTTCCAATAGGGCATTTGCCGCGTGCCGGCAACCTTGAATTTCACTGAGTTGAATTTAGAGAGTTGAATTAGAGAGGTCAGCGCAACTCGGGCAGAACGAGCGCGGACAAGTTAGTAGTCTGGTATAGAGAACGAGCACTCGTGGCAAATGCCCTATTCACATGCCTGATTGCTATCGTATTTGTGACACTCACATGTGTGGTGTAAGGCGCCTCCGATGGTCAGGTAGGACACGGTGATGCTGATCATAATGAAGACCTCCACCAGTATCGCCACCCACCTGTAGTCCGGGTACCTCTGGCTTAAAATCTACACCACACACAACACACAGATGGTCAGGTAGGACACGGTGATGCTGATCATAATGAAGACATCCACCAGTATCGCCACCCACCTGTAGTCCGGGTACCTCTGGTTTAAAATCTACACCACACACAACACACAGATGGTCAGGCAGGACACGGTAATGCTGATCATAATCAGACCTGTTTATTTACCCCCCGTCCTAGGTCTCCAGTAGACTTGGTCTCCCAAACCAGGAGATTTGTATGCCAGACCAGAAGATTTACCGTACAACTCAAAAAGTATAACATTATTCAATTGATGTCATTTTGCCCGCCATGGCCGATTGTAAAGTGGAGGTTGCACCTTGTGCAGAAGGCCATATCCTTTCCTCTCGTCGAAGAAATGATGCTTGGAAAATCTTTGGAGTACGTGGTTTTGTACTTCTGCGTGTACTTTTTCTTTTTCGGAGCTGGTTTCAACCCCAGATCACTCTCCGCTTCACTGTCAGTCTCGTGTAGCCTGACGCTCGCTTTCGCCGCCATTTTCGTTTGCAACTCAAGCAGCCTCGTTCTGAGCACTTTAGCTTAGTTCAGCCTCGTGTGACGCCCGCGCAAGACTGTACACTACTACACGTGTGGCCAAGGGCGAAGCATAGTGGCGGGCGGGGTCGCAACAAACACGTTGAGTACAAATCTACATCGAAGCGCGATAGGGCCTAAAGATCGGGAGAAAAACGAAACAGAAAGCGGGACATCGATGTTTTGAGCGGGAGACCGGGAAATGACTTGTGAAAACGGGAGAATCTCCCGCAGAAATCGGGAGGTAAACTGGTCTGCATAATGAACACCTCCACCAGTAAAATCTACACCACATAAAACACACAGACGTGCACACGCACACACACCAACACGCACACATATACACACTCATGGTGTAGAGTGGCACAGAGGTTAAACGTGTTCGCCTTGTGTCAAGTAAACCCCGAGTTCGAACCTGGGTACAGGGGGATTTTCCCTCTCACTTTGCACTAGGCCTTACGGTCTGAACGTGGAGTCTTTCGGATGAGACGATAAGCCGAGGTCCCGTGTCCCATGCACTTAGCACACATTAATATCTAATAAATAAAAAAGAAAAGAAAAGAAAAAGACATACCGTGATTTTCGGATTATAATGCGATACTTTTTCTCCAATTTCGACATATGCGCCTAATAAACGAGGGCGCCCTATTGGTGAACAAAATCGTGAGAAGGGAGGCAACGATTGCCGTGCTCAGTACAGTCTACTGTGAGTCACAACATCAAAAGTGGTAACGAGTCGCCGATACGACAAATACTCACGTTAAAATGCTTCAAAATCCCTGTTATCGTCCGAGATGCCGTCCAACAGATGCCACAACCCTTCATTGGATGTAAAAAGCATCGTTGTAGAGCTTAAAATGCCATAATTCTACAAGTTTCCGCGAAGAAAAGTCCAAACACAACAACCAGAAGTCGCAAAAAACGGAAGTTTGATTATTTGAGAAGGGAGCCAACTCTCGTTTATGCCAGCAGTAATGGCGGTCGGTAAGCGCTTACAGGACGTGTACGGGCTTCAAACTTCGACTTTCTGTTGCGAGGTGTGTATCGCCTTATAAACGAGGGCGCCTTTTACTTGAATTTCTTCAGATTTTTCTTGAAAATTGCCTTATTCGCCTTATACACAGCAGCGCCTAATGAGCCGGAAACTACGGTACTCAAATGTGATAAAAGGATATAAAAGTCCCAAAGAGATTGAAACAATTTCCTGTTTCCTTTCTAAGTCACAGACAAATCATTCATTCATCCAACCTCTCTTTTGTTTACAAACACATCGCCTCATTGCCTTGAAAAAAGTCTTTTTTTAAGACGAAAATTTAGTTGTTGTTTTTGTACTTCGCTTCTTTTCCCATCTTCACCTGTTTGTGTTAATGTGTAGCGTTGTGATGTGTTTTAGTTCAGTTATACATAGACAAATCATATGAACATTTCCTTTTTTTTTGCTTTTGCCATCATTTACATTACTTTTGTTCACATACCAATGTTCTTTGTCGTTTATTCATTCATTCGTGTATTTCAAAAGAATCTGTTCTTAAGCTTTCATTTTAAGTTGTTGCTAGACAAAGACACCCTTGACTGCCATAGAACGCGTCATGTACTGACTTGATGACATCACTGATAACATCATCAGATGAAGAGGAACAACTCTGATATCGTCGGTGAAATTAAAAAACCTCGTATCTCAATTTTGGGGGGGTTTTGAGTTAGATACAAAGTCAGCTTTCTAATTTTTTCCGCCACCTTCCACCAATAGCTCGTATCTCCAACGACTTTCTATCTGGGGTAAATGAGGTTGTGAAAATAGACGAAAAACTTGTAAGTCCCAAATTCAGATCTAGTTTAAGGACAAAAAAATCGTATCTTCGTTCTTTTTAAGTCTAAAAAAAAAAATTCAAGTAATTTTAACAAAATGCAGGACTAAACTCGCAATGTCTTGAACGACATATTCATCATAGTTAATCAATCGTGGTCAACGCGGCTAATTTTTAAATTTTATTTGTTTTTCTCAAAACTACCAAAATTGAGATACAAGGTTTTTGAATTTCACCGACGATATGCTGGCTTTTGCTCTAACACAGTCAAGAGAGTTATATCCCCAGACCATTTTGCCAGATTGGCTCTATCAGTTGTCTTTTTTTATGGCATGATTTGTACATTGATTTTTTTCCTTTCATTTTCTCTGGCAGTCAAGGGGTTAAACACCACACCACACAAACAAACAACAAAGGACTCACCTTGGTCATGGGAAGTGTGGAAATTTCACCCTTAAATTTGGCACTGGAAAAAAAGAAGAAGAAACCCCCCACAGTATATCAACCTGGGCCTGTATTCACGTTGAGATAGCATGAGACTTAGCATGATGCTAACTTAGAAGCTCTTCCAATGTCCTGTAGGATTTAATAGGACTTTTGGAAGAGCTTCTAAGTTAGCATCACGCTAAGTCTCATGCTATCTCAACGTGAATACAGGCCCAGTATAATCATGCAACATTATTATTACACACAGCGAAATCATCAAACTTACAGCAACAAGACTACACCTTGGCATAAAGCTAGAACGCCAAGGCTACATCAAAATGTTGTTATGCTCTGCATGGTTATGCGGGGATTGTCTTTAGCCATGGCAAGCTCCTAGCATAACATCATCAGTCCAAAATCCTCCGAAGTCGGAGTGTGAGGCTGCAAACGACAAAACTAAAAACGATGCAACCAACCAACCCACCTCTCCAAAGACAGCTCCCCGTAGCAAACGCCGGAGGGGGGAAGGGTAGCGGGGGAGGGGGTGGAGTTGGAGAGGGAGTGGAGGGAGGGGGAGAGGAACGTAGGGGAGGGGGTGAGCTCAGCGCAGGCCTGGGCCA
>CM065708.1:34599608-34602108 GCA_017654935.2 Phymorhynchus buccinoides
AAGAAACAGCGACTTACATCTTGCTTCTTGTAGGCAATTTTCTCAAATGTGAACGGCATGGTGTTGATTGTACCCCCTGTAAAGACAAAATCAATCAATCGATCAATCAATCAATCAATGCATTCAATCAATTAAACAACCAATTAATACATCAAATCAACGATAAATGACGGGCTTCATTTTAGGACAGCAAGAGCCATTCTGCAAAGCGTCTATACAGTGTATAATCAATTAACTCATTGATTTTTCCATGCGCTCACACGCACTCGTTCTTTCTTTCACACACATGCACACACACACACACACACTCTCTCTCTCGCACACACACACACACACAAACACACACATTGTCTCTCTAACCAACACACACTCTCTCTCTTTCTCTCTCTATGGATGAGTTTTTAGCCATGTATTATGTAATGAGTTTGTGCGCGCATGCGCATGTTTGTGTGTGTGTGTGTGTGTGTGTGTGTGTGTGTGTGTGTGTGTGTGTGTTTCTTTCCACTTTTTTCTTCATGTTTTTTCTATTAATGCATTTTCAATTGATGGTGTGTTTTAAGACCATATTTTATCAGTTTTAGTTCGCTTTAATTTTGGTATGATCTATTTGTTTGTTTGTGTTAACGGCAAGTATGAAAAATGGCTACTCTATGTCAATACTTTTACCGTTGTAAAATAAAGGTTCATTATCATTCTCTCTCTCTCTCTCTCTCTCTCCCACATACACACACAACAAACACACGCACACACCCCCACTATGTCCAACTTCTTGTGAAGCATGATTTGTTGTCCATTTTCCCTTAGCTTTGTTTCCATTTTTAATGCATGCAAATTAATGTATTTCCTTGCATGTATTGCGCTTGTACGAGACCACACAGTAATTTCACCTAACGTGATAATAAGACTTTGACTTTGACTTTGACACACACATATATATACCTAAAGCCACAGTGCCCATAAGAAATGGAGCCCCAACGTAGGAAAAGTCACTGGAAGCGGTGCGACCAAGAGTCACCCCCACATAAAAAGTGACCAGGGTCTGAAATTAAAACAACTGCATGTTAACGAGATAAAGTATTATATTAATTGAAAAGTCATTGGAGGCGATGCTACCAAGAGTCACCCCCACGTAAAAAGTGACCAGGGTCTGAAATTTAAACCATTGCATGTTGAGATAAAGTATGATATTAATTGAAGTCATTGGGGACAGTGCGAACGAGTCACCTCCACGTAAAGTGACCAGGGTCTGAAATTTAAACAATATATTAATTGAAGGTCACCAGTGGCCCAGAGAAAGAGAGAGAGAGAGAGGGAGGGAAGTTAGAAAGTGAAAAGGAGGGAGAGAGAGAAAGAGAGCATGAAGGAGAGAGAGGGAGAGGGGAGAGAGAGAATGAGAACGAATAAGCAGACAATCGGAAAATCTGAGTAAACAAAAAAAAATTTTTTTTTTTTTTTTTTTTTAAATAGATAATTTTATATGCCTGGCTAATTTTATACACACAGAAGAAGAAAAGCAAAGCGCTTAATAATAATAACGCATCTCCTGCATACTCACAGTGGCCAATAGAACGGAGCCTTTTATGAACGTAAGGACGGAGATGATTGGCTGGATGAGCTGCAAGGCGAAAACGATAGCAAGAGTCAGCACCCACACGAACACCGGGATCACGTAGAAATGGCTGAAACACACAATGAATACCTTATTTTACGGACCACAAGGCGCTTCTAACAGACCATTTTCGGAGAAAAAAACTAGGGGAGAGCACTTCGTGAAAATTACAGTAGCTTACCTCCATTACTCGGTCAAATACCACAGCGACAATGCAACAATGGCGTCGAAGGTTTTTTTAAATAAGGGGTGACCAGTTGCTACAAAGTGATAGCACACAGAGAGAGAGAGAAAGAGGAAACAAACTAAAAAGGGAGCTTACTCTATTCCGATGAGTTGGGCGTAGGCCTCACTTCCCGCTAGGGCGTAGCAGATCAGCAAGGCCACACTGAAAAATCACGGCATTCCAGCATGAAAAACCACGACATTCCAACATGAAAAACCACAACCACGACATTCCAACATGAAAAACCACGACATTCCAGCATGAAAAACAACGACATGAAAAACCACGACATTCCAACATGGAAAACCATGACATTCCAGCATGAAAACTACGACATTCCAACGTGAAAAAAACATGACATTCCAACATGAAAACCACACCTAAAACTGTTGGGAGAAAACATCTGACATATCGTTGGTGAAATTCAAAAACCTTGTATCTCAATTTTGGTAGTTTTGGGAAAAGTTAAAAAAATTCACCACGTTGACCACAATTTATTAACTATGATGAATATGTTGTTCAAGACATTGCAAATTTAGTCATGCATTTCGCTAAAAATCACTTAAAATTTTTTTTGCTTAGACTTGAAAAGAACGAAGATAAGACATTTTTGTCCTTAACTAGATCTGAATTCGGGACTTAAGAGTTTTTCTTCTATTTTCACA
>CM065708.1:34607108-34609608 GCA_017654935.2 Phymorhynchus buccinoides
GCCGCAGATTACCTGTTGGCAACAGGTGTTGCAAGATCTATATATTATTCTATTAGCGTCATATATATGTTGCACTGCTATTATTAATAATAAAACATTAGTATACATGCACGGACCTGACATGGATAAAACTACAACGCTTCAATGATCACAACTTTCTCTCTTTCTGTGTTATGCCTCTCTCTCTCTCTCTTTCCTTTTTTTTAATGCACCGCACTCAGCAGTGATAAAACATTATTATACATACACGGACCTGACATGGATAACACTACAACGCTTCAATGATCACAACTTCCTCTCTTTCTGTGTTATGCCTCCCTCTCTCTCTCTCTCTCTCTCTCTCCTTCCTTTCTTTTAATGCACCGCACTCACTCAGCAGTGATAAAACATTATTATACATACACGGACCTGACATGGATAACACTACAACGCTTCAATGATCACAACTTCCTCTCTTTCTGTGTTATGCCTCCCTCTCTCTCTCTCTCTCTCTCTCCTTCCTTTCTTTCAATGCACCGCACTCAGCAGTGATAAAACATTATTATACATACACGGACCTGACTTGGGTAACACTACAACGCTTCAATGATCACAACTTTCTCTCTTTCTGTGTTATGCCTCCCTCTCTCTCTCTCTCTCTCTCTCCTTCCTTTCTTTCAATGCACTGCACTCACTCAGCAGTGATAAAACATTATTATACATACACGGACCTGACATGGATAACACTACAACGCTTCAATGATCACAACTTCCTCTCTTTCTGTGTTATGCCTCCCTCCCTCTCTCTCTCCTCTCTCTCTCTCTCTCTCTCTCTCTCTCTCCTTCCTTTCTTTCAATGCACCGCACTCAGCAGTGATAAAACATTATTATACATACACGGACCTGACATGGATAACACTACAACGCTTCAATGATCACAACTTCCTCTCTTTCTGTGTTATGCCTCCCTCCCTCTCTCTCTCTCTCTCTCTCTCTCTCTCTCTCTCTCTCTCCTTTCCTTTCTTTCAATGCACCGCACTCAGCAGTGATAAAACATTATTATACATACACGGACCTGACATGGATAACACTACAACGCTTCAATGATCACAACTTCCTCTCTTTCTGTGTTATGCCTCCCTTTTTCTCTCTCTCTCTCTCTCTCTCTCTCTCTCTCTCTCTCTCTCTCCTTCCTTTCTTTCAATGCACCGCACTCAGCAGTGATAAAACATTATTATACATACACGGACCTGACTTGGGTAACACTACAACGCTTCAATGATCACAACTTCCTCTCTTTCTGTGTTATGCCTCCCTCCCTCTCTCTCTCTCTCTCTCCTTCCTTTCTTTCAATGCACCGCACTCAGCAGTAATAAAACATTATTATACATACACGGACCTGACATGGATAACACTACAACGCTTCAATGATCACAACTTCCTCTCTTTCTGTGTTATGCCTCCCTCTCTCTCTCTCTCTCTCTCTCTCTCTCTCTCTCTCTCTCTCTCTCCTTCCTTTCTTTCAATGCACCGCACTCAGCAGTGATAAAACATTATTATACATACACGGACCTGACTTGGGTAAAACTACAACGCTTCAATGATCACAACTTTCTCTCTCTTTCCTCAAGTACAGGATGATTTCCCTGCGTCACACCACACACATAAAACAACCACAACAACACCAATTCCATACCATTATCGTCCGACTCCAGAAGGATTTCTTCTTCGGCCATTTTGTTCAGGGGGACTGCTTCTTCCTGCAAAGAAAGAAAAACAAATAATACAAATTCCAACCCATCTATCCAGAACAGCAGTCACCTCCCCTGCTACAGCAGAACCTCCCTTGTAAGACCTCCCATTATAAGACTCCCTCCCACATAAGACCTACTTCTCTGAGACATTGCCCTTCTTTGTAAGCATTAAAATTACCTCCCTTATAAGACCCCTCCCTAAGACTCCCTCCCATATAAGACCTATTTCTCTGAGACATTGTCCTTTGTAAGCATTAAAATTACCTCCCATTATAAGACTCCCTCCCACATAAGACCTACTTCTCTGAGACATTGCCCTTCTTTGTAAGCATTAAAATTACCTCCCTTATAAGACCTCCCATTATAAGACTCCCTCCCATATAAGACCTACTTCTCTGAGACATTGTCCTTTGTAAGCATTAAAATTACCTCCCTTATAAGACCTCCCATTATAAGACTCCCTCCCACATAAGACCTACTTCTCTGAGACATTGTCCTTCTTTGTAAGCATTAAAATTACCTCCCTTATAAGACTCCCTCCCACATAAGACCTACTTCTCTGAGACATTGCCCTTCTTTGTAAGCATTAAAATTACCTCCCTTATAAGACCCCTCCCTTATAAGACTCCCTCCCATATAAGACCTACTTCTCTGAGACATTGTCCTTTGTAAGCATTAAAATTACCTCCCTTATAAGACTCCCTCCCACATAAGACCTACTTCTCTGAGACATTGCCCTTCTTTGTAAGCATTAAAATTACCTCCCT